>PVKM010043225.1:0-12575 GCA_004027735.1 Carollia perspicillata
TGTGGACTAAATGACACAAATGTTTCCTGATTATATTAAATCTAAACACTCACATATACATGCACATGCACTCAGTCCTGTACGCTTTGCCTAATTACTGGCAATAAAACTCAGTAAAGGGATTTAAGGCTTATGAATGTTCTACTTGGAGGAAATTGTAATTAAGGTTATTAAGGCCTTTGGGTTCCTGTGTGTATTTTAAGCAAATTAGGATTTTACATGTTTCTTAAAGAGGTAGTAACTCTCCCCTGGCCCAATGATCTCCTCTACGTGGATGAGCACGTCCATTTAGTGCATAAATGGTTTAAACAGCACATGTTCTACTTTGTTCTGACAGGGAGATCACTGATGTAAGTTAAGGTTTTTTTGTCCCTCAATTTCATATGTGAAACTCTGGAAAACTTAAAGTAAAAAGTGAGAAATGGAGAGAAATGGCTCATTCTACTTTGGTTCCATAATTACTTTAAAAATCAAAGTATTCGTTAATTTCTTTAAAACATTTTAAGGCAGAATAATTGTTATTTACATTTTGTTTCCATTTAAGCAAAATGTTTTCTATTTAGAAAAGTAATATGGGTTCATTGTAAGACACTTGTGAACTGCTGAACTGTATAAAGAAAAAGGTCAACTCATTCCATCCAACTCCTTGCATTAACCGCCGTTAACATTTTTGTGTCTGTTTTTCTAAGATGTTTTCTGTGTGTATGCAGAAAGTGGCAATTTCCTAAGACACATACCCAGAGGTGTGACTAAGTCACTGTATTTTCTAAACTTGAGTTTACGTCTGTCTTGAGCCCTTGTTCTCTGAGTAGTGGAAAATTAATCCTGGTAAATTCAAGTACTCTGTCAATTAAGTGTTTTTCCGTTTTCATTCCCAGATGAGCTCTGCCCTTCCCTTCTCCTCCCACCCCCCTCTCAGCGAGGTTTGTGTTAAGTTTGGCGAGGGAAAGCAGTGGAGGGCCTCTGTCACACTGATGCCACTGGTCACTACTGCACCCTGGTGTTGACCTTTCCTCTCGGCATCTGGCCCTGCACAACCTTCGCCAGGGTGTGAATTCATGGGGACTCTGTCCATGCGCTCTGCGTCTTCTGTCCTGACTTGGAGGCTGTCCTGGGCTGTGATCTCTCTCAGCCTCTTCTGAGCTCTTCTAGGGATATGAGGTTATAGTGTGTGGTCTCCTAAACTGCTTTGGGTTTGGGGGACTTGGCAGGCCCTCTCTGCCCCGAAGGCCTCTCCTCTGGATGCTGTAAGTTTTCTGGTTGGAGAGGCACACCTGGATGCTCCTACTTTCTTAGTTTTTGCAGAGAGCTCTGGTCTGAATCCCAAATTTATCAGGACAGGATATGAATATTCTTTTGTCCCACCATGCCCCCACAGTTAGGACACAGGGCTCTTTGTAGAGACACACTCAGCATAAACTGAGTGTTCTCATCCTCCCGAGTCATGGGGTCTATAGCTTGTCGAAGGAGATAATTGTCTCTTATTTGTTGCACAGTCCTCCATGAGTATTTAGGACAGAAACATTTCTTGTTCTGTGTTTTTGTGTCTCTGGTTTTTGACATTAAAAAAAAAAAACTCAGTGTCTTCTAACACAATAAAATGAATGGAAAGGGAAGGCTTTTTTTTCCCCAAAGTTTTAAAATTTCATTTGGAAACTCAAAATTCAAGCATTTGTACTTCTTTGAGAAACCTTCCCCCAGTATACTTGAATGAAGAAAAAGCTAAGAGTTAAAAATGCATATAAAAGAAAAAATTAGTTAACACTTCAAAATATCATGTCATTATACATCTGTATGTTTTTAAATAAATAAAAATAGAATACACTGCTTTTGTAATGTGCTTTCCTTCTTACATTGTTCTATACGGAAAAAGTCTTCTTTACATGTTAACTAAGGTTGGCATGTATACTGTTTAATAAATGACCTGTCAAGTCAGCATTTCAGATCCAACGTAAGTTATTCAGTATTCTGTTGATGAACATTGGCTTTTAAGTATTTTAATATTAACACAAATACTGTGATGTAAATTATATATCTTTATGTATTCGTCCAGTTCTTTCTGTGAGACTCCTAACAGTGACATTATTGGATAAAAGGAAAAGTGCAATGTTGCTAAGTCATACTCTGAAAGGTTTGTACTAATTTAATTTAAATTACCATCAGCAGTTTATGAGATGCACACTTCCTAAATGCTTACTAATGGTTTTTAATTATCAATGTCATAAACCTTAATATATAGTGACTTTGAGTCTTTAGTTGGCCTTTTTGTCACTAGTGAGGTTGAACACATTTTTGTGTGCATCTTTCCATTTCATTGTTGGTCATTTTTATTTTTTGTTTGTTTATATTTCTTTCTTTTCTAGAAGGACTTTATGTTGATTTGCACGTATTCATGATACAGAAATGTCTACCATTTTTGTATGTTGCCATGATTTTTTCCAGTGTGCTGCTTTGTTTAATAACTTTTTTTCGGAGTTTCTGACTTTGTCTCGTAGCCTTTCCAGGAGATTCTTTTTAATTGCTCTATAAAGGCAAACTTTAAAATGTACAAACAATTTAACAAAGTGATTTTTTGTATCAATATATGCATGAAATTGGGGTACATTTAAATATTTATAATAGTTGAATGCTTGAATTTAATTTGGTTTTCATTGATATGACTTATATGATAACATCTACTTCTCTTTATGCCAACTGGTCCCTATAGGCCCTAGAAAAAGCTATTACCCCAGAATCACTAATTCACAGAGAGAACGGTTGCATTGGTTTGTAAGACGACTCAAACTTCCCAGTGATTGAGTGTTAGGAAAATGTGCATGGCAGCATGAACTCCAGTGTCTTGTCTCCTTTGTGGAAGGTGATCCTCAGAGGCCCGGTGGCCACTTCTGTGAGAGAAGCAGGCCGTGTGCTTGACCATGGAGAGTGATGAACTGAGAAAGAGGGTGTAGCCTGTGTCATAGGGAGGCAGCTGCTCTACAGCTCAGGCCAGTTGTTATCAAATGGGAATGTGGGCCACACCATCTGCTTGTTCAAGAAAAAATCTGAATTTCCATTAAAAAAATTTTAGAGGGAAAAATGTGGTGTGGGTAAAACAAAATGTTTCTACAGACTGCATTAGGATGCGTGGTCATCAGTTGGGAATCTCTGGTTTATATTCATTCTAGGCAGAGGTTCTCTGCATAAGTGAATAGTGCCCCTTAGAGCTGTACAGTGTGCATCGCCATATGCAGTGGCCCTACAAATGCTTCTGTAACACAATGATGAACTGTTTTTCTCAGAAAATATCTAACTTCCCCCTTCACTCTAATCTCTTGGGGCGTATGTGTGTGCACACCCATGTTGGCCTATGCTTATGCACCTAATGATCAGCTCTTATATTCAGCAGAGCCCAAGTACCTCATGATATCTATCCATTGACTCTTTCTATGGAGAAGAATTCTACACAGACATGTGCTCCCGATTTTGTCTCATCAGGGGGCCCATGGTACAGTTGGTCCCATTCTTGGTGATGCTCTGTTTGATCACTTGGTTAATGTGGATTTGGCTAACTCTCCTAATCAAAAAGGCAGCTCCTCCTTTTGGAATGAATAAGTAATCTCTTGGGTGATATTTTTTCCCAATACACTTTCACCTAATAGTGTCAGGATAATGATAATACCTGCCTGAATTAAATGATGGCTAAATGGTGTGGTCTAATTACGTGGCTACAGTCATTCAAATGTGTATTGTAGGATATTCTACAAAATAACTGGCCTGGACTCTAAACATCTTAATGTAAAGAAAGTAAAAAAAAAAAAGAAAAGAAAAGTGGGCAAGAGGTGTTCCAAACTAAAAGGACTAAAGAAACAATCCAAATGCAATGCACAGTCCCGATTGGTTTCTGAGTAGATGAAAAATAGAGAGTTTTGGGGATAGCTGAGCAAGTATGAATATCAGCAGAATATTAGTAGTATTATCTTACTCAGCTTCTGAGTGTGTACGGATGGAAACATAGATATAGGTAGAAAAAGCAAGGGTAATTATGATTTTTAAAAAATGAGATTAGGTTTCATTTTTATTTATTTATTTTAAAGATTTTATTTAGTCTTAGAGACGGGGGACGGAAGGGAGAAGGAGAGGGAGAGCAACGCTGATGCGAGAACAGTTATTCCGGATGGCAGCCTCCTGCCCTGACTGGGGATGGGGCTGCGTCCCAGGCATGAGCCCTGCCTGGGAATTGAACTGGTGACATTTCACCTTGTGGGATGACACCAAACTAACTGAGCCACACTGGTCAGGGCAAGGTTAGTTTTTATATGATTTATTCTTGAATTTTAATTTAGAAACATTGGCTGCAAACCCAAACCTGTTTCCTTCCAAACTTCCAAAAATATGCACTTTTAAAGTCTTAGATTATACTTCTAGGGTCACAGTCTCTGTATTCTACTATTAAAAACCCCATGACAACATAGTAACTTGACTATTTTCAACAAATTCTTCCTGTACTGAAGTTAAATATTGAGTGGCTTTTTTTGTTGTTTCTGCAGTTGTCTGGAAGATACGTTGTCCATAACTTAGGCCAGGATTTATCAGTTGTCCTGGACCTTTTGTCTTTGTATTCCCCAACCCTATGCCTACCTTAATGCACGTACTGTTCCCTATCCTTGGGATATCCTCCTCCAACTGGCAAACTCCTGCTATCTCTTCAAGACCCAGCTCACGTTACCACCTATTCTTTGCTCTCCCAGGATAAATGAGGTCTCCTTCTTCTCTACCCCAAGCACTTGGTGCTGTACACATCAAATACAACTTCAGAACCACAGCACCTGGAAGGATTCCCACTGAACAAATCTAGGATAAGTCAAATGTCAGTACAGTAACAGATTATAGTCCACTGAATAAAATCCAGGATTCTCTACTGATATAAACAAACATGCAGACAAACAATTGAAGGGAGAAGGGGAGGTCCTTCTAACCCTAGAATGCCCTTAAGGAGTGCAGGAGGAATGATGGTGTTACAAAACTACCTTTGATAACCACCGGAATAACAGTTGATTTAGGCAAGTATCACCAGTGGGTGCCAACATGATACTTACACAGTCTTACTGTATCTCCTCAAAAACTACTCATTACAGAGGGAAAACAGTGACTTTAAAATGTAGAAACCTGGTCCTGACTGGTGTAGCTCAGTGGGTTGGGCGTTCTCCCCCAAACCAAAAGGTTGCCAGTTTGATTCCCCCTCAGGGCACATGTCTGGGATGCTAGTCCAGTCCCTGAGTTGGGGCCATTTGAGAGACAACTGATTAATGTTTCTCTCCCTCTCTTTCTCCCTTCCTTCCCCTCTCCCTAAAGATAAATAAATAAAATAAAATAAATTAAAATAATATGTAGAAACCTGGCAGACACTATCTTAATCAGAGATCAAAGTTAACATCACCAATAATGCAGCCAAATCCATCTTCTGCCACCTGATGTGCACAATGAAAGTATATAACATCATTTTATATATCCCCCCCATGCATGTCTCACCATGAGGGAACATTACACAAACCCAAATGCACATTCTCTAAATAACTGACCTGTTCTCATGAACGTCAAGCTCATGAAAGAGGAAGTGTCTTGGATTACAGGGGACTAAAGAGACAGGACAACCTAATGCAATGCATAATCTTGGACAAGATTCTAGTCTTGGAGAAAAATACTTATGAAGGTTGTTACTGGGATATTTGAATATAGACCATGGATTAAAAATAGTACTGTATCAATATGACTGTTACAAGACAGTGTCCTTGAATTTTGGAAATACCTGGTGAACACTGACAAACTTAGAGACAAAAAAACATAGCGTCTGTAAGTTACAATCAAATGAGTCAGAAAAATAGTACATGCAAATATTTGTATACACACATAATATGTCTGCACACATCTGTGTCTATATGTACACATAACATGTCTATATATACATTTGTGTCGGTATACTCATCTACAAAAGTTTTACCACTTTTTGAAAGTGACTAAACACTATTTATGTCCCATTCACATGTATGGGGTTTGCCTGTGGCTTCCAAGGCTTGGAAGGAGTGGAGCACCATGGTTGGTGGGCAGTGGCGAGTTGCTCTCCAAATCAATCTCGAGCAGAGCTTTCTCTTCTTTGTGTCAGTCCATCAGTCCATACCTTCTTCCTTTTGTGTATCTTTAAAATCTAGTTTTGGTCATTTGAAGGCTTACCCAGCCTTTCTAATTATATAGGTGTGCTTGCTGTGCTACTTCAAAGGCCCTTTGCCCAGGCTAGGATCTGTCTTCAAAGACAGTGAGCAGAGTGGCCCATTTGCAGGAAATTGCATGGTTTGGGGGTAATTTTTTTTTTTTTACTTTGAACTTGTCAAGTGGAGATCCTTATTTAAAAAGTGCTGGCTTTTTGCTGTATGCCCAAATAGTTAAAGACTTTCCATTTATAACTCAGAAGCCTTCCCTTTAACCTCTACCATAAGAAACCTGTAACTCAGTTTCCCCCATTATCCTTTTCTAAAAGATGTACCAGCTGTTTTATTCTGCAGTGTCTTTGTAGACATCTTACCTCTGCTGGTTTATGAGACTTAATGTTGTCCTAGTTATGTTAGGAAAGCATTAGTATAGTGCTCTTAGTGACTAATCATCAAAAGTAACTGATTGTTCTTTTTTTTAGCTACAGCAAAAATAAAGAGGCAGTGAGCAAATTACGAGGGTACAGCCTAATAAAAGAAAGTCTCACAGTTTAATCATGGCATAGTGCATTCCGTCCCCCCACTCTGTCGCGCCATACACGTATTTCTTAATGGGGAAGTAGGATGGCTTTTGAAATCAGAAGTTGGAGCTGGATTCAGATTTGTCACTGGCAAACCGTATGACCTTGGAAAGGTTTCCTAAATTCTCTGATCGGTTTGTTTATTTGAATAAACAGAAATCATGAGTACTAAACATGACTTTCAGAAAGTATGAGAGCAGGAACCTGCAACTTGTCATATAGCATGTTCCCCAACGTTCATTTTATCTCCTTCTGCAGCCCCCATCTTTACCTTTCTGTTTTTCGTTTCTTCTTCTGGGAAGACAGAAGTTTCTTAGAATAAGAAGAATTGAAAAGCTAGACTTCAAGCTAGGTCTAAGGTATGGATTGCTGTGTAGTTGGCAAATCAACAAAACATGCTAAAACCAGCTGTTTATAAATGTTAAATGCAGACAGCTGATGAAAAACTTGTCTAGAACCACAAATCCTATGTAGTCTGGAGGTTGAGTAGCGAGCCATTCTGATTTTCGTAAACGTATGTGATATTTTTACCCACAGTGTCCCCTACACTGAATCCGACAGAGCTTTCACTTTTTTTTTTTTTTTGCAGCACAGTCTATTCCTGAATAATTCTTTCATAATATTGTTTGCCAACCCTGAGGGTTTGTTATTGTGTTTTTCATTAAAGCAACTTAAAAAACATTTTATTATCTTTGTTTGAAGAAACTTTTCTCTAGGACAGTAGCTAGCAGAATGCTGTTTCTCAATTTTAAAACACAGTGGTCCGAGCCATGGAAGTTCCCACATCTAAAACACATGGAGCCTTTAATCTGGTTAGTTATGACACTGATTCTTCTTGAGGGTTGTGTTTATGACACCAAATAAGCCATCCCGTTTCCTTTTCATTTATTGTTTTAAAATGAAAATAGTGGAATAAGCAGGAGTTGGCAAACGAATTTCTGTTCTAGGAAGCAGGTGGTACATGAGGCACAGTCAACAGCATGTACATGATGGGACTAACTAGATAGACTCCGTCCTATCCCTCCTCCCATCTGAAAAAACAACGGAATCTTTGGATAGGCAGGAAGGGGTGATTTTTTCCCCCACAGGCAGTTTGGATAGGTCAGAGACTATGGCACTTATATTTAGTGTAAATATTACACAGTATTTAGGAAGTATGCAAAACTATTTTGAAACAGTGTTAGCATTAGAAGTATTTAAGTATTTTATGGAGAAACAATCTGGTCTGTTTGTGAGCAGTTTGTTTTTTATATTTAAATAATCGGACTATCTCCTTGTGTAAACATGGAACCATGTGAAAGTGGCGGTTTCACAATCTTCGTAAATGTATATATTTACATCTGCTCATGCTGGAGTTACCATTAGCACCAACAGTTTGTCAGCAGGGTCTTTTAAGTGTATTGGGAAAGGCCAGGCCGACACTCGGCATGAGTCATCTACACAACGCAACTTTCTAGCTACGGCTCACAGCATCGCACGCATTCTAACTGTAACCTTGCTTTTTGTTTGGCGTGAGAACAGGTTTATGGAGTACATTTTTTCTCTTTCACAGGTTTAAATAGGTGGCTTATTTTATACAACATAGGATAGAATTTTTCCCTTGTTTCAAAACATTGTACTTGTATATCTTTGGGGATATGAGCAGTCTCAAACCATCTTATATATATTTTTCTGACTTCATCAGCTAATTAACGTTATTGGCATTAGCAGTTGTAGAAGCTGAAGAGCTCATGATTCTGGTGGCCTGTTTTGCCTGCTTCAATAACTTCGTTTTGTGGTGAGAGTGTTCTGATCTTCAGTTTTACATATACCCCCCTCCTGTTACCTCTCAGAATTTATATCCAGTGTAGGCATATGCATTAGGATTTATTTTTATGTCAAAGAGTTTCTAGGAGGGGGAAAAAGGAATAAGCCTGATAGGGCTTGGTTTCCAAAGCGAGTGTTTAATTACGGAAAATCCATCATTTAGAGAATTGTGCATGCTAAACTGAGGACTCGTAATTTTAATTTTTCTACCAGGTCTATACATAGCTACTTACTTGTATGTGTGTCTTGTCTTTCTACTCGGGATGGGTATTAATGGCTGTTTTGGAAACATGTTCCTGAAGAATTTCTAAATCCCACGTAATTCATTTGCCTTCTGAATTTCTGCTCGAGCTTCTCACTCTGGTGTAGGCTGGGATGGGACTGGCTCTTGAGCTGTGCACAGAACTGGCAGTCACAGGGCCAGTCTTAGCCTTCCTGCAGCTTCTCTGTGCTGCGTGGCCCAGGGTGGGGGGTGGTCAGGACCTCATGGTGCCGGGAAAGAGCACTTGAGTACCTTGCATGGCAATCGATGTGCGTTCAGAAGCTCTTTCAGGAAGTCTGTGGCCCCCACCACCAGATGTGCAGCCCACATCTACTTCAGCTACTTACATTTGGGGTGAAATTTTGTTGAAGGAATACTTCTTGGCCTCAAGGTAAAATGCGCTGAACCAAAGTTTTTTTTCCTCTGATGACTGTAGTGACGGTTTGCTTTGTTTGGTACATGCTTTCACTCTCCATCAGTTTTTTTCTTTTTGAGATTTTTTACCTTGAAAAAATTTTGAATTATATATTTCAATTACATTTTACATTCAATATTAATTTGTATTAATTTCAAGTGTACAGCATAGTGGTTAGACAGTCATATACTTTACAAGGTATTCCCTTCGATATTTACAGTGTCCACCTGGCACCGTGTATACAATCTCCTCCCATTTTGCAGTCTGTCTTGAATGTTATTGAAGTCTGTGACTTATTAAATGAAAAGTAAAATGTTTTCCATGTTCTTAATAGGTCTGTTGTGCCCTTAAACAGACCCATGTAAGACTCCGTCCACATTTATTTTACAACCATATTTTGGTTCACCATCTTTCCTTGACCTACAGTTATTGATATTCTGGGCTTTCCTGGGACATCTCGGTTAAGTCAGACTTGAAGCTTTCCACTCCCCTGTGCTGTGTGAGAAGTATCCCACCTGGTGAACCACACCACGGCCATAGTTCATTGTGACGGTAAATGTGCTTCTCCGGTCCCAGTCTGTGAGGATTATGGGTCAAATGTTCCTGGCGCTGGAGAGTAATTAGAAGTCGGTAATTGTGATAATTTTCTTCATGTTTTGTGTTTGAAGATCTTAGCACTTCCTTCATGTTTTAAAATCTCCTAGTGGCTTTACTTGAGTTTTGGTAAGAGAAGCAAAATCATCTGATTAATGACCTTTAATCCTGTTGTCTTTAAGAATATTCATCTCTAGAGATAATTTTCATGTTTTGGGGAACATAACTTTTTAAACATATTATTTTTCCAAGGAATACATGTAGAGATAAGGATATATTCGGTCTTTCATTCCTAACTAACATATTTTAGGTGGATAAAATGGTATTATTAATGATCAAATAATAACTTTTTCAAGCAGCCAATTAATATGGACTTCTCAAAGCTAGTAATTTGAGAAGTCAGTTTTGTAAGGCTTTGACCTAAAATATTATTACTGAAGAATTTATGACAAAAGATAAAAAGGGATTGAGAAAATATGGTTTAATTATAGAGGTTCTAAAATTTTGGAATCTTTGGTACACTTGCCCTTTAGTATCATGTTCAACTTTTTCTAGATTAAATTCATGTTAATTGAGCCCTCTAAAACTTTAATGGACATATAGAAATGTGTATCTATCTAAGCTTTATTAACCTTGTTAGTTTTAACATTTATTTCCTGTCAAGGGCATGATGATTGGACTAGTGAACATCTAGAGTGTTAAAATTTGTCTTTGTGTCAAAGATCAGATTGCATGTTTTATGGTGATATTTTCTATAAATACTTACAATGAAATATGAAACTAAGCTAAATATCCCAAGATAGGCATTTCTTATTTTGGTCAAATCTTGTGTGACTCAATTCATGACCTCGATTGCTCGGTTGACTTTGAGTGTGGTAGTATACATGATTATGAGATTTTTTTTTAACCCAGTGCTGCCAAGTTCTAGTGGGAGGATCTATGTCCAGCTTGATTTATGTAAGATCTAACATGTTATTGGTACCAGAGATAGGGTTTTTTTTTTAAATATGCCTTGAATTTGGAATGGAGCAGAGACAAAAATTAACAATTTTATGATAAGCTCGATCGATTAAATTTATAGGAATTATTAATTTAAAAAAATCTTTTGAACTTGTAACATTATTTAAGGAGCAAATATGGAGTGAGGATAAGATGCCAGCAGCCCATTGTCAGGCCCATTATGTGAAAATTAGAAATCTGTACCTTTTGTCAGGAATGGATGCCTTCACTTAGAAGGAATTTAGGTTTCTTATTGCTTGGCCAGGGCTAACTCCAGAAACAGGGGAGCCCTTTTAGAAAGTGTTGGGAGCATATTAGGAACAGATGGGTATTCAGCACCTACACAGAATGCTCTATGGGATAAAATGTGAATAACTGAACTTGATTTAACAAAGAATCAAACTTAAAATACCAAGATTCATTTAAAAAAACTTGAGTTTAAAGGGACGCAAATCAAATGATGAGAATCAAAAGTAAAGAGTTCTATTTACACTGTTTTTCTCTCTTGATATACTTGTTAGTGATATAGGTATTGTTACCCGCTTTCTGCCTCAAATTTGTCTTGTTTTTTATCTCCACATACTCCTTTAAAGGTAAGTGTGGATTTGTGTTAATACCGCTAACATCTTTTTGAGGATTTTTTATCTTTTAAGTGATATATTTCATCTTTACACTTTTGGGTGGGTCTAGTTTGAGAAAAGTGTTTTGGTTGGAATGATGAGGCTCTGGGTCTCAGCAGGCTTTAGGGAAGGAAAAGTTGAAGCTGACAGAGAGAGCAAATAAACACGGTCATCAGAGCTGAGAATTAAGGTCTGTTTATTCACCTGCACACTTGAATTAAATCTCAAAGCAATAGGCAGAGCCATTCAACTGAGTAAGATCCTGACAAAATAAATTACTTTAGCCAAGTTAGAAGGTGTGTTCTTGCCTGATGGTAGATACAGGGATTGGTGTAGTCATCATAGGGATGAAGAAGTTTTAATTAAATTGTGAAGCTCTTGGTTTACCACATAGAGTCTACTAGGGTAGTAGATACCGGACAATGGTTAATTAAACGGAAAAAGTGTATTTGAAGTTTGGGGCATGAAACTTCAAATTGCAAAAATTATACGTGCCCGTGCCCTTCAGCCTTGAGGAGCACTATTAATGACTAAAGACGACTGGAGGAAAGGAAGAGACGGCACTTAGTTTGGGTGGGGCTCACATCACTTTGGTTTAAGAGAATTCCTTGTGTAGGGTTATAAAGATATCTAAGATGTACACTCAGATAAGTATTCCCTAGTTCATTTTCATTAAGCCAGTCAGGGTTCAAGTAAATAAAGCAATGCTTTTAATGATTTTCAGAATACCTTTAAAAAATGTAGAGAACACTTTGTTGATTTTGAAACCTTTGTGGTCAAGATGAAAGTTAGCATCTGATACATAAAAACAGAGCAAAACAAAAAGCCTTTAATTTATGTTGATTCTCTTAGTTCTGTAACTTCTCTTTCTCCATACTTTTTACTATGGCGTATGATTTACGGTGATGAAGAGTGCTTGGTTTAACTTTGAACTGAGATTAAGTACAGCTTCAGCCTTAGCTTACGGTGGCTGTGGTGGAGAGCGGCCTCTCCTAAACCATGCTGCTGTGTATGTCAATCTTCTAAATTCTCTTTTTGCTGATGGAGCTAAGTTGGGCATTTGTATAACCATAATATTGCCTTTTCAAATATCATGCCATCAGGTCTTTGTGCTTA
>PVKM010043226.1:0-12571 GCA_004027735.1 Carollia perspicillata
ATTGCCTCCCTGCGCCAGGGGTCTTCTAGCCCCAAGCCAGCTGTGCTCCTGGGTCTTCCAGCTACCACCTTTTCCTGCCGCATTCCCTCTCTGCTGGCCGCTGACTCCGCCCCTCTTACTGGTCTGGTTGAATGGTTGTCAGACTTCCATACAGTTCAATTTTCTGTCTGTTCTGCTTGTGGTTTTGTTTCTGAATGTTTGTTGTCCTTAATGTTGGCTGTGTGAGGAGGCACAGTGTTTCCACCTATACCTCAATCTTGGCCTGAACTCGAAATATATATATTTTAAAAACAGGGAAAAGTATTCGATGCTATGGGGTATAGTAACTGGAAGAGGTTCAAGGGGATGCTTATGAAGTAATTCTTTTTCTGATTGCTGATTATAAAGGTGTGTTCAGTTTGTGAAGATTTATCAAGCTACATACCTATATTTTGTGTACTTTTTTCATGTATAGGGTATGTAACTTTAATAAAATTTTTCCCACCCTGGCTGGTGTAGCTAAGTGGATTGAGTGCTTGTCTGCTCAAAGGGTCACTGGTTCGATTCCCAGTCAGGGCACATGCCTGGGTTGCAGGCCAAGTCCCTGGTGGGGGGCGTGAGAGAGACAACCACACGTTTATGTTTCTCTCTCTCTTTCTCCCTTCCTCTCTAAAAAATAAATAAATAAAATATTTTAAAAAATTAAAAATATAAAAATTTTCCCAAAGTATGTATGTTTTTGTAAATAGACAATTTAAAGGAATGTATCAGGTAAATCGGGTATTATAGATATGAGCGAGCTGAATGAATAAGCAAATGTTGGAGACATTTGCATGACCTAGCTGTGCGTCCTTCCATATTATCTTACTCCTTTTTGGCCAGCCCATTGTCACCCCTCCCACCTCCTACCCCTATCATCAGTCCTTAGGGTCTGTCCATGGAGCACACTTTTCTGTGAGGCGAAGGTAGACAAGCCCTCAGGCCTGGGCCCTCTTGGTGTTTCTAAGCCATATTTATAGGCTGAAAGTCATTTGTGAGGCATGTGGCATCTTTCTCAGTAACAAATAAGGAAACTGGGGATTGATGTGACTTGACCAAGGTCACAGACTGGCTAGCTACAGAAATATGATCAAATATACCTCAGGGAATTTGACACCCGGTGTTCATGCCAATTTGGAAGGTTTCAAGGAGTCCCTAAATTTACTCTCTGTACATCTCACCCACTGTAACATCTGAAGTCCCCCCCACCCTTGTGGAACCATTTTCTCTGGTCCTTTCACAGTTTTAGGGAGCCCCAGAAAGGGGCTGAGAGGTTGGGAGAGGAGCAGGCAAGTTAGGTTCTGTGCAGCTGCCTCCTTGAGGCCAGCAAGCCCTGTCTAATGCTGCAATCTTATTCCTTCTCCAGGTCCTTCTGAACCTCCCTTGCTGCCATGAAGATTGCAGTTATTGGGCAGAGCCTCTTTGGCCAAGAAGTTTACTCACAGCTGAGGAAGGAAGGCCATGAGGTCGTAGGCGTGTTCACTGTCCCAGACAAGAATGGGAAGGTGGACCCCCTGGGTGAGTGGGTAGTCTAGGAGCAGGGAAATGGGGTGCCCAGGAAGGCAAGTTTTGGTGGATGGGAGCAGTGTCTGCAGGATCTTGTGATGGGGCTGTGGGTGTCCCTTGGTCAGAAGCAGCCACACATGGTCCACCCTGATCCTGCTCTAGTGCCAACTGGCTGCCTGGCTTTTCTGGAACAAATGGAGACCTCCTCCTCACCTAATTGTGGGGTGGGGTTTAGATCTTAGTGAAGGACCATGGAAAATCTCCACCTTGCTCCCAGGGCCCCATTGTCTGACTGCTCCAGGTTTTTCTGACCCTAGTACCCAGGACCTGAAAGAAATGCCAGGCAGGAGTGACTGTGTCCTGACCACTAGGGGGTCCTGATACACAGGGTGCTGACTCTACTCTGGGAGTTTCTGTTCAGAGGGATGGAATGGAGTCTGAGAATTTGCATTTCTAACATGTTCCCCAGTGATGCTGATGCCCTTGGCTCTATAAGGAGCACAATTTATGAATCACTGGCTAAGCTGGGGACCTCCGCAGCACAGCAAGATGCAGGGGCCCTCAGTTCAGATTCTCATGCTCTTCTTGGACACTTATGGATCCTTCTGAGGCCTGACAGATACAGCATGTAAGGGCCAGGGTTAGGAAAGGGGCCTTATGTAGCTAGCTAAGGACAAGGTTATAATTCATGAGGAAGAGTTGAGTCTCCCAGGATAGCAGTGCAGGCTGACCCTGGACTCAACTCCAGCACCACCCTGATGTCATCCAGGCCTTGTTGCTAGATCTGACTCCACTGTGACCCATGACATAGCCTGAACCCAGCCTCCAGCCACTAAGTAGCTAGTGATACCAGCCCATGAGCCTAGACCCAGACTGAGCCTGGCTGGGGCTGCTACTTGACCCTACCTCAGATTTCCTGCAGAAGTATTCTTTTGGTCACAGTGGGAGTGGCTTTTACAAGCATAGTCTGCTCACACTGATCCAAGGCACAGAGGCAGAGGGGGATAGAAGGTGGGTCAGGTCTAGTCAGGGGCCAAACATCAGGAATACTAACAGAATCAAGTACAATGAAGTGTCCAGAAAATGATACAAAAGAGAACTTGAAGGTACTGGGATAATGACTGCAGAAGGTAGCTGCCACCTCTAAGGCTGGGAAAAATCAAGGGAAGAAGCTCTAACTTCTAAAACTTGAAATTGTGGGCTGTAATTCAGACCTATGTGGAGGGCCTGCTGGCCATGGGTGCTGGTAACAGGGCAGGAAGAAGGGCATGAAGGTTAGGACTTGGACTTTGGAGTGCAGGCACTGGCAGGAGGGAGTTGTGTGCACTGAGGCTAGCTCTGCAGATATTGGGAAGACTGCAGAGTGACTCAGCTGCTGCTTTGGGGTGAAGAAGTGAGGCTGGGGTGATGCTCACAGGACAAAAGCTCACAGAAAGGAGCAAGCCTGTCCTTCTCTCTTATCCTCTCCCCCTCCAACACCCATATTGGCACTGCTTTTGCAGTTTGCAGGATCCCAGACCCCACCACAGAGAGAGGAAAAGGGTGGAGATCAGTAACTTGGCGATGGGCATGGTGAAGGTGTTGGGAGTGGCATGAGGGCAAGAAGTCAGCTATAGAGGCTCAGGCAGGAGTCTGGGAGAAGGAGGAGCTCAGTTGTCATGTCTTAACAGAAGTTAGTCCAGACAGAAACCTCACCCTTGGCTTGTGCTGTCCCCTCTGTGCTGCTGGCTTGAGCCTGGCTGGGCATTGAAGAAAGGTGAAATGGGCAAGACTGGAGAGAAGATGCATGAGTCACTTTGCTGGGAAGGCAGAGGTGGTCATGTGTGGGTGGGTGTGAAAAGGGGCCAATTTCTCATTCACTTCTTCACTCACTATCCCACAGGCCTGGAGGCCGAGAAGGATGGAGTGCCAGTGTTTAAGTTCTCCCGCTGGAGGGTGGGAGGACAGGCTGTGCCTGAAGTGGTGGCAAAATACCAGGCTTTGGGTGCTGAGCTCAATGTCCTGCCCTTCTGCAGCCAGTTCATCCCCATGGAGGTCATCAATGCCCCCCGCCATGGCTCCATTATCTACCACCCGAGTCTACTCCCCCGGCATCGAGGGGCCTCGGCCATCAACTGGTAAGATGGCAAAAGCATCACCCTCTGCTTAAATTGTCACCTTCCCTTAACCTGGAGCTTTTCTCTGTGGCTGCAGATCAGGCATCTTGCAGGTGCCTGTCCTGTCCTGCCATGCCAGATGGCATCCATATACCAGATTGCTTAAATGTTATCAGTCAGAAAGAATGATCAAGAGAACTGGGGGTTGGCATTACTAAGCACTCTATATTCCTACAGTAAACTGCAAAGTGGACAGGGGTCTCAGAAACAGCTGTGAAGGAGTTTGCTGGTGGCTTCACCCAGGAGGCTACCAGGTGATGTGCCTAGTGGTCTGCTCTAAAATCCACCTACTTCCATACTCTCAGTAGCACCCACTGGGAAAAGGATAAAGATGGATGATGAGGAGTACTTAGAAGACAATAAATGGGTGATGTGTTGAGTGGGTGGGGCAGTTGGGATGACTAGTCAGGGTAGGGAGACACTTGAGTTGGGAAAAGAGAGTGGGTTTGCAGTTAAACTGGTCTGATTGGAATTCACACACCAAGATCTCCATCCATGTGTCTTCACTTCTGTGGACTTCAATTTCCTTGTCTGTAAAGGGGGCATGCCATGCCTGTTACATGAGTTGGGAAGATTAAGTTAAATGAGGTATGTTGGGCTTTTACTACAATGCCTGGCACATGGTTGGTGTCAATAAATACCATTTTTTTCTCCTTCCCACTCTTGCCAGAGCAGGCATCAATCCTCCCAGGGATTGAGGGAAACAAGGGTGTGTGCTGGAGGATGGCAGGGGCCATCCCCAAGGCATCTTCTGTTGTTTTTCCTGCTAGACTCAGGGTTTCGTTCTACTTTTCCCTAGGACCCTCATTCATGGAGATAAAAAGGGGGGTTTTACCATCTTCTGGGCAGATGATGGCCTGGACACTGGGGACATTCTGCTCCAGAAAGAGTGTGAGATCCTCCCAGACGACACCGTGAGCACTTTGTATAACCGCTTCCTCTTCCCTGAAGGCATCAAAGGGATGGTAAGGGCTGGGAGGTGGCATTGCCACATGTACTTGCATGGCCTACTTGTTCTGGAGACCCTCTCTAGGCCCAGCCTGCCCTTGAAGCTGGCCAGGAATCTGTTCTTCAATTTCAAGACTCTGGAAGGAGAGAGCTCTCATTTTGTGGTTTTAAAGAGTCAGAATTAGGACATATAAGATACTGTATTAGGTTGGACTCTTGCTTACAACTGACAGAACCCGCCCCAAAAAGCTTTAGCCAAAAGGTAACGTTTTGACTTATTTAACAAAGAGAACTAAAGGCAGGGATGATTTCAAGCATGGCTGAATCCAGAGGCTTAAGCCATGTCACTAAGATTCTATTTCTCTTTTTTTTCTTCCTGATTCTTCTTTTCTGTTTGGTTAGCTTCATTCTCGGGCTGCCTGTCCTCAAATGGGAGGAAAAATAGTCACTGGTAGCTCAAGGCATACACCTCTGGGTTCCAGGGGAAAAGAAATCCCCTTTGTCCTAGAATTCATGAATAAAAAATCAGAGAAGACTGTGATTGGCTGATTTGGGAGTCATGTAATCGCCCTGAGCCAATCACTAACCAGGACGATAGAACACTCTGGCAAACCTCACGTGCTTTCTGCCTTGGCCTGTTAGGGGAGGAAGGCTCCTCCAGGTGTAGCCTATAGACCAAGTGTTCCCCATGAGAGAGGCTACTGTTACCAGAGGAAGACACAAGAATGACTGGAAATCAGAGACACTTGTGCTTGGCACAGCAGTCAGGCCCTGTGGGACCTGACTCCAAAGGGGTTGGAGTTGTGCAAGGCTGCTGGTGGTCCAGCAGGAGAAGGCTAGCTAGTGATGGCCAAAGGCAGACACATTTCTGCTTCTCACCCATTCCAGAAGCAGGCAGGAGTCAGACAGGAGGAGGCTTCCAGGAGAAGATCATTTGCTTTTTGGAAGTAGCAATAATTGTAACAATGAGGTAAAAGTGCTCACTGCTACCCAAATGTCAGCCCTCAGCTATTGTCCTCATCCAGTCTGGTCTGCTGCTACCTTTTTTTTTAGGTGTGTTAATTGCCTCTTTGTATATTCTTTCCCATGTGAATTAAACTTGCTGGAGATTTGATATGACAGTGAAAGACATTAGGTTGCATATCTTGCAGGAAACAATTGAAAATATCCTTTAAAGCTGTGTTATCTAATAGTCACCTGAGGCTATTAAATTAAAATGAATTCTAATTAAAAATTGACTTCCCCAGTCTCACTAGCTACAAGTCTCTAAGAACTACGCATGGCTGATGGCCACTGAATTGAACAGTACAGACATAGAATGTATTCATCACCACAAAACATTCCACTGGGCAGTACTTTTTAGGCATTTCTCATACTCCCATCACTTTCAGTCTCGCTGTCTTTGGGGGCTCTTCTCCCAGGCCCTTCCTCACCACAAGCCCACCTTCCTTGCCACCCCTCCCTGCCTGCCCTGATTCCTTCTCCCACGATCTTTCTCTTCCCTTTAACAGAGAGACTACTCCCTGCTTAATCTCAGACCTCCAAAACCATCATGAGACTCACATTTCATTCTTCTTACCAGGCAGGGAAGGTTTTAGATAAAAAACATGGACTTTTTTTCAATTTCACTGTCTTTGGTTATATTTTGCCTGCTTGCTTGTTCTGTTGATTAGGTTCCTGTTAAAGGTGAGATCATATGGTATTTGTCTTTAACACCTGGCTTATTTCACTCAGCATAATGCTTTCCAGTTCCATCCATGCTGTTGTAAAGGGTAGGAGCTCCTTTCTTTCTGCTGCATAGAATTCTGTAGAAATTGAGAACAGGCTGACAGTGACCAGAGGGAAGAGGGGAGAGGATCATTGGGGGAAAGGGTGAAGGGTTTACAGGAACAATTACAAAGGACACATGGACAATAACAAGGTGGGGTGAAAACAGGGGAGGAGGTGGGGAGGGTTGGGGTTGTGGTGAAGGATGGGGGGGAAAGACAGAAAACTGTACTTGAAAAACAATTATAAAATGTTCAAGAAAACATGGAAATTGGTGTGTGTGTGTGTGTGTGTTCTATATAATCTTCTAAAACCTTGTGTAGTAGAGAGGGTGGGGTTTTGTGCTCCTTGTGCAGATTGGAATTGGATTAGGACTAGCACTATCTCTTCATATAGGAGATATTTCTTGGGTGGTTGTTGTGTGCCAGGCATGTATGATTAGTGTGGGGCAGGGTCCAGACTCTGAACCCAGGGGATGGGCGTAAGGGGAATGTCCTAATGCTGGGGATACCAACTGATCTGGGCCTCCCCAGGTGCAAGCTGTGAGGCTGATTGCTGAGGGCAAAGCCCCCAGACTCCCTCAGCCTGAGGAAGGAGCCACCTATGAGGGCATTCAGAAAAAGGAAACAGCCAAGGTGAGTACCAGGGCTCTGCCCACCCTGAAACCTGTCTGTGCTTGGGCTGGAGTGTGGAGGGTATCTTGGGGAGGCTGAGGTCCTGGCTGGGCAACTAGGTTATAATTGTTTAAGGCCAGAAGAGAGGGCTTCCCAGGCTGGGGAAGAATAAGCAAAGCTGTGGATGGGGAAAGGCAAGTAGCACCCAGACAAGCAGGGAACAGTGTCCTTTCTGAGTTTTTTCCTGTTACTCTTTAGTAGAAATGCACAGGCAACATTCCCAGAAAGAATAACTCTGTGTGTGTGTGTGTGTGTGTACGCGCGCACGTGCGTGTAAAATCAGCTGTAGTGGCAGAAGTCTCTAAGATGAGGGAGGAGAGGTAATTCAATTCCTCAAAGCTGTCACAAGTAGTAGAGTCTTGGGTGCATATGGGCTGTATCTCTGCTCAGGGCTTGGGAGGTGATTTGTGGGGACCTGTGTGAGTCCTGTAGGCCAGGAGAAGCAGTTGGTGGAGCACTATGGGGTGGGCCTGCACTTTGTGTTGGAACTCTGTGTAAGGCCTTGTCCACCTTAACAATGGAACATTACCTTCCCCAAACCATCAGTTTGCGTTCACTCAACCTATGAAAGTCTTGAGGGTCAGAGAGTACCCAGAGCATGGGTACCAAGGAGAGACCTACCTAGTTCAGGGACTCAGACTAGTGTCTAAGAAGCCAGATTTCCCAGCTTTCTTTCCCAGGTTTTATCAACTGTCAGGGATTATCAAGGCTGAAAGGAGGGCAGAGGTGTTACCCAGATGGTCAGGGAGTAGAGACAGACTGGTTGAGCAGACATTCCCTGCCCCACAGATCAACTGGGACCAGCCAGCAGAGGCCATTCATAATTGGATCCGTGGGAACGACAAGGTGCCAGGTGCCTGGACAGAGGCTTGTGGGCAGGTGCGTTCATGTGCGGCTGGGATTGAGCTAGATCCACTGCTATGCCCCATTGACTGCAAAACTGGTTGGTAAATAGCCACTGCTTGAGCTCCAATCCCACCCAAGTTCCTGTAGCCACCTCAGCCCCTCCCCTAGGACCACGAGGCCTACCCATCATCTGGTGGCTAAAGGGTAAAGAGACAGCACAGCTTAAGGCCTTCCAGGCCTGCATCAAGTCTGGGTTGAGCTGCATGGTTTGTAAAATATTTTGACTCTCACCCCTGGGCTCATGGAGACCCCAGGCCCACCTCTGACTTCTACTTGGCTCCAGGGGGAGGGGAAGCATGCTCAGGCCAAGGGCTGGGCACAAGGCAAGCCAGGTGTTGTTTATAGGCTCTCTGAGGCATCAGGATCTGGCAAGACTGTGAGCAGGGACTTTGTCTGTAGCCCATGGAAAGTTCCTTCACCAAGTCCCAGACTGTCCAAATCCCTCATCAGTGACCAACCGCTGAGACTGTGTCCAGGAGTACCTGACACAGTCCCTGCCGCCTTTGCCATCATAAGACCCTTTGCAAAGTGACCAGTGCTAGGTGACATCACTAGGGCAGGTGTCCTCACTTTGTGGTGCCTTGAGCAGATTTTCGCCCAATCTGTCTACCTGAGATCTGAGGCTGGGGGGCAACACAAAGGGTCTTAGAGGCACACAGGGCTTAAGGGCTACAGAGGCCTCCAAGTCTTTTCCAGGCCTTGCCTGTGCCCCTGGAGGAAGAGTCCTAGACCCACATTGCACTGCCCTCTGCTCCACATCATATCCATAGCCCTGCCTAGGCTTCCAGTGGTGGGGACCTCTCCTCATTCATGACCTTCTGGTTTTTCTGTCCTGTTTCCAAACAGAAGATGACGTTTTTCAACTCAACGCTGAACACTGCAGGCCTGGTGCCAGAGGGAGAAGCTTTGCCCATCCCAGGAGCCCATCAGCCAGGGGTGGTCACCAAAGGGGGATTGGTCCTCTTTGGGAATGATAACAGAATGGTAACAATGCTTTTGTGGGTAACATGTTCCTACTATAGTCTCAAGGCCACACAGACTGCTGTCCAGGGTTTCTGGCACTGCAATCAGACTCCAGCTGCTCTGGAGAAAACAGAAGATAAGATGGCAGTCTCTAGGTGTCCACACTCACCCCTGACGACTGAGTCTCTCCACTTCTCTGTTTCAGGAAGACTAGTTTCTTGTTCTTTTGGACCAAATGTCCCAGCCAGAGTTGAGTGTCCTGTGAGGGTGTCAGAATCAGGAGGAAACCCTCTCCAGGGAGCCCTGAACTTGGGGCCCTGTATTAGTCCTACAGAGTGTCCAAGTGTCACTAGGTTTGGTCATTGAACCTCTGTGCCTCAGTTTAATGCTCTTTAAAGGTCCCTGGAATCATGACAAGTACACAATATGCTCTGATTCGTATTGGCAGACTCTGCAACTCAGAAACAGCTAATATTTATGGAGCACTTTCTGTGTGCTGGCCACAGTTTTAAAAAATTGATGTGTATTAAATTTAATTATCTTAACAACTCAATGAAATGTATATTGATATTCTACCCATTTTACAGAGCGGGTAACTAAAACACAGATTTAAAAAAACCTACCCAAAGTCACCCAACCTAGTTTTTGAGAGAGCAGGGATTCAAACTCTAAAATTCTGACTCTGGGGCCCACCAGTTGGCCACAGTACTTTACCATTAATGCTCACTGCTTGCAGAGGTTGGACAGGTTGGGACCTTAAGATACCAGGGGGCAAGGAAGAAAGAGGACAGGCAGGGGACTGAAAACTTTAGGGAATTTCAACAACCGTTGAAGTTAAGGGATGTTGAACCCTTAGCTTCATCGGTGTGTACAGGCCAGATGGAGTGTGGTACTGTTTTGCTTGGGATTTGTGTGAGCTCACTATGGATGCCCACTCTGCCGTGCTCTGCCCTCAGAGAGCCTGAGGCTGCCATCAGTGTCTGTGATTTACAGTAGTTGGGTGTTTTAGGTATTCATGATTGATAAATGCAGTTGGAAGACTAGGCCTATCTTGGATCAGATTCCCTAGAAGCAGTTCCTCAGATGGGAGATCCTGTGTATGTGATTTACGGAGGGACTGCTCTTGAAAAATCATGTACTGCTTGGAGAGCAGGCTAGGATAGAGGGTTCTAACCTTAATTAGGACAGGCTCACCCTAGCTGCTGTAGTCAGTGGATTGAGTGTGGGCCTGTTAACCAAAGAGTCACCGATTTAATTCCCAGTCAGGGCACATGCCTGGGTTGTGGGCGAGGTCCCCAGTGGGGCCCATGTGAGAGGCAACCACACATTGATGTTTCTCTCTCTCTCCTTCTCTTCCCCTATCTCTAAAAATAAATAAATAAAATATTTAAAACATTTTTTCTTAAAAAAAGATCAGAGCAGGCTCTGAAGTGTTATTTGTATCTGTAGATTATGTTCTGGTGCTTTCACATTACTCAGCCCTTGGTTTTTGCTGCCCCAAAGCAGGGTGAGGGACAATGAGGCATAGCCCCTGGGCCTCTGGGCACAGCTGTGCTTATCAGCCAACATAGAGGATAGTGTGCAGAAGTAGGTCACTAATAGCTCACCATTACAGTAGCTGGAGAATTGGGGCCCCAGCCCAGCTGGACCCTGTTGTTGGGGAGGGGCACCGACGCCATCCTCTGTAATATCCACAAAGAAGGCAGCCTTGGAGACCCTTGGTTGAACCATCTCCATCTTTTGGGAATTTCCAGCTGGGCCTGGAGAGGCTTCAGCTCACAGAAAACCCCAGAACGTCTTCAAAAAGCAGCAGCCTGGGATTAGGCAGGGAACCTGGCACCAGTTCTGTTAGGGCATGTATAGATCATGTTATTTTTATAGATCTCTTATCAAACAGAGATGTCCTGTTTTATTTATGAGTACATCTACTCCTCTTGTTCCCATGGGGTTTTTGGGAGCTAGGCTATTGGTACATAATTCTTTTTTCAGTTGCCTTTCAAATTAATGCTTGAATTATTTGTCTAATGAGTGGGCATCAATTTAATAGATATAATAAAGTCATTACACATAAAAAGAAAATCAGAGCACAGTGGGGTGGGTGATAGGGAAAGGTGAGCATGAGCTCTACAGTTTCCTCTGTGTCCCTAAAACTATAGCCTCCCCACTCTGAACTGTTTTCTTCATCCTTTATCTGAGACTCCCTATGCCTTTATTGCTGTGATGGTTGGAGATGAAGCACAGCGCTCTCGGTAGAATTGCTCCTTTCATAAAGGCATATAGGCAATAAAGGCAATCACAGGCACTGTAAAATCTTTTCTTGTGCAGTTGCTGGTAAAGAACATTCAGCTGGAAGATGGTAAGATGATTCCAGCCTCACACTTCTTCAGGGGAGAAGACCACACTGACCTTGAGCTGACGAAGGAAGAGCTAGTCACTATGGAGGCTGTGCGGGTAAGAAACCACTTCAGGGCTACTGTATGGTTGTACACTGCTCATGGGTTTTGTGAATCACATTCCCTGGAGTCAAGCTCTGCATGCTCTCAGTGGATGTATGCGCTGGCCTAAGCACAGCATTTGTCCTATCCTGTTTTGGGCTTTCTATGTCCTCTTGCCCCTTCTTCCCTCTAGCACTGGGACCCCGACTCTTCTAGGGACTCATTGTCAACAGTGCATAAGTGAAACAGAAGCTAGCTGAAAGAGTCAGGTGCCAAGACCAAGGTCCTATGAATATGTGCATTGGAACCTTCCAGAAAGTCTTCTCTAGAGGCAGTACTCTGCAATGTGACCAGCCTAGGTGTTACAGTCAGGTAGACTCTATTCCAGCTCCCTCCTCATGATGCTAGGCAGTGCTTCTGTCTCTGAGAATCAGTCTCTTCCACCTGAGTCCAGTAGGTGGTCACTTCCCAAAATAGTTTCTGACCTTTCTGATCTCCCCACCCATTGCCCTCACCCTGGGAGTCATGATATTGGTAATACTTAGCTTTACTTAATAGACATTGGGTGAATTTTCAGACATTCACTCATTAAATTATATATTCAACTACTTATTTAAGAAATATGGCCCAGGCTGGTGTAGGTCAGTGGATTGAGCGTGGGCCTGTGAACCAAAGGGTCACCAGTTCAATTCCCAGTCATGGCACATGCCTGGGTCACAGACCAGGTCCCCAGTAGGGGTGTGTGAAAGGCAACCACACATTGATGTTTCCCTCCCTCCTTGTCCTCCCTCCCTTTTTTTCTCTCTAAAAATAAATAAATAAAATCTTTAAAGAATATATGAATTGAACTCCTATCAACTGCCAGGTGCTAAGCCAGACACTAGGAATGTGACAATAAGCACTGTCCCTGCTGTCATGAAGTGTCCTTTCTCATGGGAAACAGAGCCAATGAACAGTCAAGCAAATGAATAGTTTTAGACAAGGAGAAGTGCTACAAGTGAAATGATAAGGTAGGAACAATGTCCCTGGAAGTCACAGACAACTTTAGAAGGAATAATGAGGGAAGCCTTCCCTGGGTGGAAGGAGGAGAGGTCTTGAGTGGAGACCTAAGTGGACAGAGAATACCTGGGAGAGGACCTTCAAGACAGAAGGACCATCAAGTGTGAGGCTCTAAAAGAGGAGGGCCTTCCCTGTGTTA
>PVKM010043227.1:0-12590 GCA_004027735.1 Carollia perspicillata
GATACAAAGTACAGTATGGGAATGGTCTAGCCAAAGAACTTGTACTCATGACCCATGGACAGGAGCAATGGTGTGGGAACTGCCTGAGGGAGTGGGGGCTGCTGTGTGGAGGGGGGCAAAGGGGGAACAATCAGGATGACTTTAATAGCATAATCAATAAAATAACAAAATATTTAAATAATGAAATTTAAATAATGAATACTTAATATGGAATAACAGATTCTATATGCATTAAATCCTATTTTGCTCTATAGTTACCATAACATTGGAAAAATAAAGTTGATTTTAATTTTATAAGATTTATATTTGACAACATGAGGCCCAACGGAAACCGGGAAAGCCGCTGCTTGTGCTGTCACTTGCCAGACCCCAATGAGCAGAGATAGGGACTGAACCTCTGTGGGCGCTTTATTCATCTGAGAAGATGGCGGGCTGTACCCTAACAGACCATCTTACAATTCCTTTTAAGCCAGCCTTTTTATAAGGGGGCAAAAGTTTAGGTAAGGGGTTTGGACTTGAGGGAAAAAGTTAATTTTTCCTCTGTGTCCTTTCCTCTAAAAGTTCTTTCCTCTGTGTCCTTGGCGGTGGTCTTTATCTGTCTTTATCTGTGTCTGGTTGGTGAGTTACAATGGCTCAGATCCCATCTTGATTGCTTGCAGCCCTCCTCAGGCACGAAGGTGGAACTGCTTATGGTCTCCTGCAGTCAGGGTGGGTCTTACCTTCAGTTCCTGGAACAACAGCTTTCACATGCATTGATTACTGAGCTTATTAGCTACTGCCTAAAATTTTCCAACATTTGAGTCCCCCATCACAATCAATATTTTTCTAAATTGATTTGTTAAACCGTAGGATTATAATTATGCTAACTAGTAGTGATCCTTTGTGGAAGAAATGTGAATGGCATCCTCATTCTTCAATTTGATAATTGTCTTAAATGTAATACATGTCTCAGGTCCGTTCATTCCCGCTAAGGTGGTTGTGAATGTGTAGGACTCCAAAGTCACATGTCATACACATACCTTTATTAGGCTCTGCTCTTTGGTTATGAAGGTTGTTAGCTTTCAGTTCCTGTTGCTATGCAGAATAGCGCTTTGCCCTCTAATTCATGACTTGTGATCTAATGTGGACCTTTAGTAGTGGCCAACTTTCATTGAGCATAGTCTGTGTTCCAGGCATTGTTCTAAGGACTTTGCATGTCTTAGCTAATATATCTCATATTAACTTGTAACTGCCCTGTAGGGTAGGCAGTGTAGGGTATCCCATGCTATGGTCTTTTAGGCAAAGTCACACAGCTAGCAAGAGGCAGAGCTTGGGATTCACAACCAGTCTGTTTCCAGAGACTACGACACTATACAAGAATATGCAATAACGCCTCAATAGCCAGGTTTGTTAGAATACCTGAAGTTTGAGAGTAAGTAGGATCTTAATAGAATTTCCAAAGGACTCACAGGTGAATTATATCTTGTTACATATATAACCTCTCTGAGACTGTTTCTTCATCTATAAGGTGGAAATAATAATAGAACTGACCTGATAGGACTGCTGTGAAAATTAATGAGGGTTAAATAAGTGAGTAGTGATGTGTGTGCATTTTTGTATGCGCCTGGGCCACCTCTCATCCACGGTGTCTGTATGTGTGTGTAAAACCTTAAACAGTGCCTGCCATCTAGCAACTGCTCATTAGTCTAAGCACTATTCCTGTGTTCAGTAAAGACATCAATGATAGATATTATTACTGTTATCCATGATTTTTGACAGTAAAACTTTGTGATATCTAGTAGTCTGTAGACATGGAGAAACTTTTACACTCATTCCTTCTTCACAGCCCTCTGCCACAGAGCTCTACTTCTACCCTCTCTTTCTGATGCCCATTTAGCAGGCTCCTCTCAGTGGCTGTAGAACCTTCCCAGGGCGGGGCCTTTTCACTTCTTAGCCCCTGCGCCGCCTCTGCTCCCACTTTCCTCCACTCTTTCTCAGGGCTCTCCCTCTCCATCAGGTTTAGTGCTGCGTGGAGTATACTCTTTGGTTTTTCCAACCAGGCCATTCTGACCAGCACAGGCCTTTTGTTTTTTAAATAAGCTTTATAACTAATCTCTACAGGGTAACTGACTGGAGATCATCCTCAGGAAAATGCGTAAGAAAGTACACAAGTGACAGAATCTGGCTCTTATCTATAATCCCCGACTTCTGTTGTAATGGTAATATGGAATCCAATCCCCAGTTGCTTCTACCTCTGTTTTTACTTTGGAGGATAAAACCAGTTTCCCATAGGCTCTTGTTTTCTCTGGTTGGGTCTTTACCTCCTAGGTGGCCTGAAGGTGCAGCCCAGGTTTTTGTGGATGTTCTCTTTCCTCCAGTGAGCACTTTGCATCTCTGAGGAACTCCAGGTGGGACCTCATGCAGTTCAATGTACCTGAGACCCTTCTCTCTGGGGATTATCCCCTCTGGGCATTTCCTTTCCAAGTTTGGCTCTTGAGTTCAGGAGATCTCTGGGTAGGGCTAGAAGTAAAAAGAAATAAAGATGCATAGAAAAATTACACAGGGCTTTGCATTTTTGCCCCGATTCAAAATTTATGAAGAGAAGCTTTTACGCCCTGGCTGGTATGACTCAGTTGGTTGGACGTCATCCTGCAAACCGAAAGGTCATGGGTGTGATTCCCGGTCAGGGAACATGTCTTGGTTGTGATTGCACGTTAGGTCCCCAGTCAGGGTGCATGCTAGAGGCAACTGATGGATGTTTCTCTCTCACGTTGATGTTTCTCTCCCTGTCTTTCTCCCTTCCTTCCCTCTCTCTAGAATCAGTTTTTTTTAAATAAAGGGGAAAAAAGAGGATTTACTAAGAGGTGGACAACAGACTTTGCCATAAAGTGAAATTACATTTAGGTTAAAATTATCTTTTAATTAACGTTATAATAAGAAAATGAAGTGACCTGGAGAACATCTTATAAATCAAATGATTAGCAAACGAGGGAGGAAATTATGAATGAAAGGTAAGATATTATGCCAGCTGCCTAAGATATTAAAGTACTCCATGCTGTCTGTCTTCCTCCAGCCCCTCCTTTATTCTTGCTTTAGCCTGTGTGGTATTTTTAAGAAAACCTCATCTGGTTTCTCTGTTGGCCAACACAACCTCCCTATCGCCCTCAGGATAAAATTGAAAATATTTGATTTTCAATGGCCTTTCAGACTTCAAACTTTGCCTTCTTCCTTCCCTCCCCAACCCTTGCTTCACCCCGCCCCCCACCTCTTTTAAAGTCTACCTTCACTAAACATCTTTCAGCTCCTAAATATTCTTACTTCCAGGGGGCTGCCTCTACTTACCCTCCACCTGGACCACCTTCCATCCACAAAGTTGGCTCCCACTCCTTCTTCAGTTTTTAATTTAGAAATCAACCACCCCCATCCGCTGGAGTCTGGTGCTCCCATATGCCTTTCTCATAGATTTTAGCCCACTGTGTTGATCTCAACTGATTGCTAATCTGTATACCCAGATAAACAGACCTCAGTCTTCAGGAGGCCAAGAATCTTGTTTCCCAGGCATACACACAGTCTAGTGTTTGGCCCTTGTACACACTTAGAAAATACCACTGAATGAAAGGACGGGGCAGGTGTTGGGGGATCAGTGGAAGCTGCATGATTGGTACGTGCTGTGGATGGGGTGGGATTGACAGTGGAGTCTTGTGGGTGGCTGGCTGCGCCCTCACACCATGTCACCCTGTCAGTTTGGCTGAGTGCTGTCAGAGCCTGGTCCTCCTAATTGGTCCATAAATTGCTTGAAACCCTGGGAAAGCAGCTTCTGTTAACCCAACTTTGCACCACCTTCCTTTGCTCATTTGTTAATATGCAAAAAACAAGTGTTAACTGTGGGAGGAGGAGACTCCTTGTCAGCACTTTCTCTCCCCACAGGAAGTTACAGCGAAGCCAGATTACAGTCTGGAAGGTTGCACGTGGGAACCTTGCTCTTTCCTTCCTTCATACAGTATATATATATGCACTTACTTAGTGAGTGACAACTCAATGTTGGAGCCAAAGAATGTGATTGTAAGGACTGTCTTCAGCTGAGGAAGTGTAGGAGAGACTGCTCCTCCCTGCTGTGGAGACCATACTGTTCCAGTGTAGTGGCCAATTGACCCTGACCCTGGCCCTGGGTAATGCAGGCATTACGGGAAGATTGTACCCTCGGCTGCTGCTTTCTCTCTCTCTTTTTTTTCCTTTCTTTCGAGTTTGTCCAATTGACTTTCTCAGACTCCTTATTCTGTAGCTCTACTACATGTTTAGTCTGGTTTTGGTCCAGACTTACCTCATGAAAGCATTTGGACGTCTCTTCTGGGTCCCTTGACAGATCTCCTCTGTGTCTGATTCCAATCTTATCTCCAAATTCCAGCGTGGATGGAGTGGGCAGGGGCAGCCAGGGCGGTAATTACCTTGCTTGTAGCTTCCAAATATAGTGCTGCTAACATAATAACCGAACATGCTCACTCTCTTAGTGGCACATGATGAAGCTTTAAAATTCAGCATTAGCAAGGAAATATTGGAAATACTAGATCATAAGGTTGCCAGGAGGAAAATCTTTTCCTCTGCCCTCTTGGGTTCAGTCGTTGGAGGCCTTTGAATTAAACCTGACAAAAGAAGGATTTGCAAGTGAAAAGACAGAATTGAGTCGTGTATTTTTATTGATGTTTGTGCAGAAATACTTGTTAGGGTGGTTGGTGACGTGGGCTGTGAAAGAATTCATTAAGAGAAGAAAATGCAGAGAGTAAAGGGTTTTTATTTTTACTTTCCCAAAGGGGGAAGGGGCTAGGTATGCAGAGATACACCAGCCTTGATGGGTCGGGGCTTTGAGTTTTTGTTGGATTACAGTCGGATTAAAAAACGGTGGAGGGTTGCTCTCAGTGTGGCCCCCGGGGCTATTGGGGCTGCAGTTTGTTCCAGTGTTATCTTCTGCCTGTGGCTTCGGGGAGCAGTCAGTTCTGTTCTTCCTTTCCAGTAATATCCAGTCCTGGGGACGAGCTCAGGAGAGTAAACTGGCAGTCAAGTTTCAGAAAGTCCCAGGCCTGCTCAGCGAATGGTGCCACGGTAATAAAGGGGGCTGACTTTATCCTGTCAGTACTCAGAGGGGCAGTTAGAATCGGGGACTTATACACCATCTTAACGGGGGAGAGGATGGGGGAAGGGCACTTACAGAACAATGAAAGATTCATTGATAAGGGAAGGGGAGGGAGAGAAAGGGAATTTATGGGGAGAAAATGAGGTTTTGGAAAAATAAGTGGGCCCTTAGGAGTGAAGGTGATAGTTTTTGTGGCAATGTCTGTTTAGTGTCATGTGGGGACTTTTCAACATCTGGTGATAAGAATCAATCTTCTCTTGTTGCTTCATGACAATTGGATTCTTTTCAGGTTTTTTTTGGAAGGCTCTGCTTTTAGGCGGGTAAGAGATTGCAGGAAGTTAAGTGCTTCTGCTCAAAATAATGTTTATGCCACAGTGGCACATTCTGGACCCCTTCCTGGTCTATCTTTATACTCTATAGAGTATCTCAGTAGGTAGAAGATAATTGGATGAAATTGTTCTCCCAAATTATATCAGTATTTGCATTTGAGCCTAAAACCTTCAAACAAATGGCTAGAATGCAAAACAAATATAAACAAACACAGCGACTAGGAAATTATTTACTGGATCCAAATGAGATTCTTGTTCCAAGTGTAAAATACTGCTTATTTAACAAGATGTCTTTTAACAGATTAAGGGAGATATGGAAAAGATTTTAATTAAACCAAATGATTAAAGTTATTAGTGCCATTTTACTTAATCTTTTCACATTTAAGGGTGGCACTAATAAATCTGATAGTATATTATCAGCAACTTGATAACTGATGAAGTAGCCATCAAAAGAGAAAGGAAAAACCCAGGGATGGAGGCCGTGCAGCCCTAACTCCTGAAACGTTAGAGCTGGTAAATTATGGCTGAAGCTGGAGAAATCATTTAGGTTCATCAGAAAAACCAATTCAAAATAGTGCGATGGAACTTATCTCTGTAGGAAGTAGGGCACGGAATGAATTTCCTTGGTATCTGTTGGGTTGACAGAATAACCTCGTATCTTCGGAACCTAGAAATTGAAAGTGTAATGAGACTTTCTAGAATATTGGTGCCAGGTTACAGAATTTTGACTTGAGTTGGAAAAGGCTGAGTTGAGATACTACAGGGTTGAGGAGATAAGTTGTTGTAAAAATAATATGCTTTCTGAGCAGCCGTCATTTAATATACTCTATGATTTCCATACATTTTCTAGTTTAATTCTTAGAACAATCCAGTGGAATACTAGTATTATTTCAACTTTACAGAAGAGGAAGCAAATTATGTAACTACTCTTTCATTGATGGACATGTAAGTCATGTGCTGTTGTTTTTCGTGAAGCTGAATTAAACATTCATTTGTTCTTTAGTACTTGTGTTTTTATTTATGTTGATTTCCTTGCATATTTAATAGATAACCCAAGATTACTTTTCCATATTTGCTATGATTATAAGTAGAAAAAACCACACATGAAAACATGGAAGGAAATAAAGTGCTAACAATATTTGTAGTCAGTGGTATAATTATGGCCGATATATTTTTGCTTCCTGTTTTCTACAGTTTTGTATTGACTTGGTATTACTTAAAATGAAAATAATAAATGTATGAATAAATGATAGATTGTAGTAAACTAGCTTCATAGCTTAGGAAAATATTCATGGAATCTTTCCTAAAGTCATTAACTGCAAAAGAAAACATTATCTCAATGTAAGACATGAAACAGACAGGTAAAATGTGAACTATATTAGTTTCAAAAATCAGTATGTTGCCCTAGCCAAATAGCTCAGCTGGTTAGAGTGTCGTCCTGATACCTTCAGGTTGTGGGTTCAGTCCCCCATCAGGGCACATACAAGAATCAGCCAGTGAATGCATAAATAAGTGGAACAGCAAATTGATGTTTTTCTCTTTCTGTCTCTCTAAAAATCAATTTAAAAAAGAATAAAAACATTTTTAAAGATCAATATGTTATGTGGTATCTTGTAAACACTTTATACGACATGTAAACAAGACCAGTATTATAGGAGGCTGCCTGAGTTGTCCAACTTACGGTAGAAAATACGAGAGCCGGACTGAAGCAGGGACTCAAAAGGGCACAGGTTTTAGAGTCTCGGCTGCTAACTGAGCTGTGGTATTGCACATGTTGCCCAACTTCTCTGAGCCTTGGTTTGCTTTTTTGTAAATGGAATTAATGATCCCCACCGTGCAGATCTGTGCTGAGAATGGATTAACAAGCAATTAGCGGGTTCAAAAAGCGTAGAAGAGGAATTAGAAAAAGCAAGCAGAGACTGTTGAGCAGCTTTACTCTGAGTAGAAGCAGAGAAATGGGGTTGTCGCTAGAGGGGAAGGTTGTTACTGGTTTAAAGCACATTTGTACACTGATGTTAATGATTCTTTGGAGAGAGAAAATTTGTTGATGATGGAGAACTGCCGGAGTGATGTTCTTGAGTTAGTGAGAGGGGAGGATTGGGCTTAGGTAGGAACACAGTATGTGGGAAGCAGTAGGTGGGACAGAGGAGTGAGTAGGTGCTGCTGCTGGTACCGGTAGAGGTGGGAGAATTTGAAAGTGGCTAGTCTGCTCTTAACTCTGCTGTGGGATTTGGTCCCTCCCTCCAGCAAACAGCGTGAAGGAATGCATTAGGAAGGCAAGTGGGGAGAAGTTAATTGGGAAACTTTAGAGCGGAGCAGCAGTGACCTACTCTTCTAGGAGAGTACATTGATAGGAAATGTTGTGTAACTGCGATGGTGGTGGAGGAGGCAGGGTCACTGGAAGTCAGTGGGCAAGAATTTAGTGAGATCGGTTGGCATTGTTTTATGTTTTCCTCCAGACATAGTGACTGGGCTAAAATAAAGGTGTCAGCAGGGCTGCTTCCTCCTGGAGGCTCCAGGGGAGAATCACTTTCCTGGCCTGTGCCAGTTTCTGCAGGCCACCTGCATTTCTTGGCTCAGCGTCCCTTCTTCCACCTTCAAAGCCAGCAACGTAGCCTTGTTGAATCTCCTTCCCTGACTACGTCCTTTGTCACCTCACTGTCTCTCTAACATTACCCCTTCTGCCTCCCTCTCATGAAGGCCCTTGTGATTGATTACTTTGGGTCCACTGGGGGCATCGGGTTAGTCTCCCCATTCCAAAATCCTTAATCACATCTGCCAAATCCCTTTGCCGTGCACAGTAACAGTATTCATGTCTGTGCCCATTAGGACATGGACATCCTTGGGGGGGGGTATTATTCCGCCTCTCATAATTAGTGAAGCTGAATATGTTTTCGTATGATTTTTAGCTTTTAGTATTTCTTCTTCTGTGGATTGCCCATTCATGACATTTTTTCCATTAGCTGTTAGGCTGCATAATTAATTCATTTGTAAGGGCTCTTTCTCTCTTAAGGATATAAATCCTAACAGTGCAGCATTTTGCATCTTTCCCTCAGTTTATTGCTTGCCTTTCAATTTTGTTTATAAGGTATTATCTAACTTACAAAAGTACATTACCTTTTAAAAATTTAACTAGTGGGAAGCGTCAAACAAACAAAAGTAGCCCTGGCCAGATATAGCTTAGTTGGCTAGAGAGTCATCCCGATACGTGAAGGGCACATACAAGGCCATAAATAAATGCATACATAAGCAGAGCAACACGTTGGTGTTTCTCTCTCTCTCCTTTTCTTTCTCTCTATAAAACCAGTAAAATAAGTAAATAAAAAATGTGAGTAAAAGCAGAGATATAGTATGTTAACCAAACTTAAATTATTATCACATTAAATCTTATTTCAATCTATATTTTATTTATACCCTTACCCACTTCCCCTAAATTATTTATTATTTTGAAGCAAATCTCAGGCTTATATCATTTCATTCTTAAATATTTCAGCAAAGTAGATTACTTTAAGAAAATTTAAATCATGAAATTAGTTTTTGTAAGGTGTCTGGTTTTGGTACCGTGCACCAAAAGCCCAATTCACTATTTTTTAAAGGGGATGAAAAGAAAGTCTGAATATAAGTTTTCACATCTTTTTAGGAAGTTATGTTTCCTTTAAAAAAACTTTTAAAATTATGAATGAGCATTTTTCTGACTGCGTAAGCAAGTATGTTTGAGCACCTACCATGTGGAAAATGCTGTGAATTCAGCTTCTTGTTACCCTTGGGTGCATGTGAACAGAGAACTGCGTAGAAGGATTACAGTCGTAAAATTAGCGGGCTGCCCCTTGGTGTCCGCACTCCTGATTTAGTCCTCTTTCCATGACGACACTGAGGACAGGGAGCAACTGCGAGGCTGCTGGCGATCGTCTGCCATGGCTGGGTCGTGAGCACATTTCGGTGTTTTTTGCCACAGCCACTGCACACTGGGGAGTAAAAACAAATAAGCAAACCGTGGGGAAGACCGGAGAGATCCCCTTCTTCATCACCAGTCTGCTCCTTGGCGACTCGTCCGTGTTCTCAAAGGGATGAGCCCCACATTCCTTTGTTTGACGTAGCCCACAGTGTGGATTCTTGGCAACCGCAGGTGCAGTTAGAGAGCCATTGGCGTCCACTTTGAAAACAATGAAACGTAAGAAGTACTGTACAGTTATTACTTAGGACTGGATAAGAATAGGTGACCCAGGTGATGTGTCAGATTTCCAGACATGAAAGGGTAAGGCAGGGCAGGAGTGCAGGGTGTGCTTGTCACAGCCTAGCAACTCCACAGCCCAAACAAACACCGCTCAAGCCTTACTACCAGAAATACCTGTGGGTTGGTTCGGCACCCTCTAACCTCCTACTCTTAACCCCTTCCGTCTGGTTCCCCTGCTTTCTGTGCCACTCTCGAAGGTGACCAGACAGATCCTGGACATTATTTCAGGCTCTGTTGATGCGCCCTCTCTTCAGTAAGTGACTGTTAACTGTCCTCTTATTTACATTTCTTGATCTCTTAGCTTCTGTGATACTTAATGTTTCTGATCTACTCAGGTTTTTCTGTGTGAATCTTTGACCACTGCGACACCCACTTTTTAACCCTTTCATCCCTTAAATGTGGCTCCTTTGGAGGCTTCGATAGTCGCTAATGCTTCTCTCTTTCTCAGCATTCCTCAGCTTTCATTCTCTTGCTACCAAATCTCTGTTTCTAGCCTAAATTTTTTCCCTAAGCTCCCAGCCCACGTTTCTGCCTAATTTCTGGGTCTATCTAGGTTGACCTTTGCTCACCTCGGACTTCATAGCCAAGCTCCTGCTTTGAACTTTAGGCCCTGGACACCAGTACCCATCACCTCCAGGCTTGGACTGTTACAGAACAGAAAGAGTTCATTCACCTGGCGCTAGCAGAGCCAAAACTAAATACTAAGAATTGCAGTGGAGACATATTGGCTGTTGATGAATGGTGCCACCCCGGAGAATGGGAAACTAATGCTCAAATGCCCGAACTCCCCGATGGCATTTAGGTTATAGATTCTGTAGGGCAAAATCACAAGACAACATAGATTAGGGGTTCAGGGTCATGTTGGGAGCTGATTGGTGGGAGGTGAGGTAAGGGTAATAAATCATTTCTTCAGGTCTTGAGGGCAGCTCGGAGGTTGGTTCCAGCATTCCTCTGTCCAGTCTCATAGGAAAGTAGCCATGGGGTCGTTCCACCTGAGGGCTCAGGAGCTGAAACATAACTTAGGTCAGGGTGTTAACTGCAGCCTGCCAGAGGTCCAGACCGTGTGACCAGTAGTCAGCTCTGGGCTGCTATGTTCTGCCACCTAGATCTCTAAGGAGTGTTTGTGGGGGGTAGAGGGGGAGAGAGAGAATATGAAAGAATGAATTTAGACCTGAGTTTGATTGCTAAAATCAGGCAGGCCTTACTTGAGCCTGTGGCACCTGAGAGGGGCTACAGTCACACAGACTTCTGTCCTGGGGGCCCAAATGCTGCTTTCTTTTCCTTCCAAGAACTCCAATCTCCCTGTAGGTCTGAAACCTATTTTCTGAGGCCTTGAAATGTTGATTAACTTTACCGTGTCTCTTCCCAGACAATCAAATCCCCTTTTGTTTCTGTTTTGTTTTTCTCAGCCCCACTAGCGCTGTCTCAACCTTCACTGGCAGAATCTGGGTACCGTGCCTTGGGCCATAGGGCCATCCTCTTGGACATTCACTACTAGGTCATGACCACTACTCCTTTTTAAAGTCCTGCCTTCTTCTGTGTCCTACTGCCCCATCTTCCTTCGTGCGTCTATTACTTCATGCTCAAAATCATGGAAAATCCCTCCTACCATTACTTCTGGATGTGGTACCTCACACTTGCGCTCATCCCGTGCCATCTTAAATCCTTCCTGGAACTTGGTGAGGTGTAGAGATATACCAACCTCTAAAGTAGGCTTTTTAAAATTATTAAATGTTATTAGCATTCTTTTCTTTTTATTATTTATTCTCAACTGTGTATCATGTGAAAGATTGGAAGGCCTAGGTTTGCTAGTGTTCCATAAAGCCAGGTAAGTGCTCTTTTGACATACGTGCTAGTTAAAGTCGTACCTCAGATAGTTCTAAACACTCACCTTAATCATGTTGCTAGCTGGGAAAATGCCTTCGGGTACCTTTCACCCCAGGCCATAGTCCACATTTATTGGTGTGATATTCCAGGCCTTTCACAGTTACTCTCTGCAGTACTTTTCTTTTCAAGCTTTGTTGAAATATAATTGACACACATAGTGTAAGTTTAAAGTGTGCAGTGTGAGGATTTGCTGTAACTCCTTAGTGGTACTAATATGGGACTCTTTTTCCTTGTCTTTGTCCTCTCTTTCTTCCATTCTAATTTGTTCATTGACTGAATAATTGTCGAATGCTAGAGAGGCAGGGCCGTAAATGAAGAGGTGAGGCGGGTGGTGGTAGAGACTACAGAAAACTGGAGGGAGGGTGCCCTGGGCTCAGAGAGCAGCAGCTACTGATCCCCATGGTTTCCATATAGGGTGGCGGCCCAATGTTGTCAAATCCTCATCATTTTCAAGAGAAGCTTGACATCTGATTTTGATGTAAAATCTCCCAATTCTAAATGTTAACAACCAATTCCAAAGTCTTTTAAAAATGGAGGGCTAAGCAGAACAGCTGTGAGTGGGATCGGGCCTGCAGGCTCCCAGTTTGCAATCTGTGTTCTCCAGAAGCCCCTCCAAGGCCCTCCATGCTCCCTCGCACCTTGCGCTTTCATGGCTCTTCCTTTCGTTTCACAGGCCCCCTTATCTGGACTGCCCAACCCCATTCTCTCCATCGACCCAAATCCTAACTCCTACTTGATCTTTAAGATCCAACTAAAAGTCTGCTGTGTGGCATGCATGCTTGACTTTTCAGCAGCAATACAGAGCAAGTAGGGAAAGCAAAATCAGAAATGGGGTTGACAGGTGGTCAAGATACCAACTCCTGGGAGGTCAGCCAAGGCAGGGATCGGATTCCCAATCTACCAGTCCAGGGAGCAGGGAGCCAGAGGACAACGGGCTCTGTAACTTGGATTAAGGAATCTGAGTAAGTACAAGGCACAGGACAGCAAAGATCAGAATGGAATTTGTAATAGTCACAAGACAACAGTTTTTTTT
>PVKM010043229.1:0-12549 GCA_004027735.1 Carollia perspicillata
GAAGGGCAGGTGCAAAGGTGGAGAGGCTATGAGTTCACAGCATGTTCTGGTAACAAAGGACAAGACGTCTGTTGGGCTGGAGTGCCGGGATTGCCAGGGAGGGGCCTAGATAAGGCTGTATCTGAGGATGGGGCTGGGTTTATGGCCAAGGCCAGTCCAAGTGAAGGAGAGAGCCTGTCTCCCAGGCTTTTGCCAGCCAGCTTTTAGCAGGAGGGCAGTGTGATCTACCCCTTGGACTATCCCCCACCGGAAGCTTCCTTAGGTGGGTATAGAGTCTTAGCACAGGACTGCAACTCTGCCCATACCCCTGAAAACCATCCCCCACTCCCACCACCTCTTGGACCAGGGGTGTGCACACTGCCAAGTACCTGGTGACGCAACCCATGTTACCCAGGCAGCGGCCTCTGGGTTGTTTGAGCAGGAAATCCCTTGGCCCGGTAGACTCCTCACCCCAAGGGAAGGAAAGAGCCAGACTAGGGCAGGAGGGGGCCCTCTAATGTGAGGTCCATCTTGGGGCCCTAGTACCTGAGTCTAAGTGAAGTCCCGGGGTCTGCTGGGCAGGGTCCCAGGCCCTGGCCAGTCCCACTCTCATTCACTGCAAGCGGGAGAACAGTGACACCAGTGCCTCTGGCCTTGTCTGGAGGCCCCTGGCCCTGCTTCTGGTGGATGGCATATCGGCAACCATTTCAAACCGATGTCCGCAATGCACCCCTTCTCTCCTGTCACCACAGACTCCTGCTCCAGCCACCGTGCTCGCTCGCCTGGACCACCGCAGCAGCCCCTCGCTGGTCTCCCTGCTGCCTGGCTGGCCTCCTTGCCCCCAGCATTGTCCACAAAGCCGCCCGTGTTCCCATTAAACATTCACTGGGACCGTTTCACTCACCTACTTCAACCTCCTGTGACCTTCCTTTGCATGTGGAAGAAGACATGAGATGCGCCACCCTGGCCACAAGGCCTGCACGATTCGGCCCTTTCCTCTTCCAACTCCTCAGACTCTTCTTGGCTCCCAGCTATTCTTTGCCAAGGTGAGTGTCTCCCAGCCTTGGGGAGCTTCTCTGGGCTCTCCTGGCTCCCTGGAACGTTCTTCCAAAAATGTTGGCATGACTCCTTCTTCCTGTCATTTGAGTCTCACCTTCTCAAAGAGGGTCCTCTCAGGTATGAATTGCATACTAGCCAACCACCTCCAGGGGCAGGGGCACCTCCAGAATGCCAGCTTCATAAAGACAGAACCTTGTCTGTCCTGTTCTGCCTATTTCCAGAGCTAGAACAGGCCTTGGCATAAGGCAGAGCCTCAAATACCTGTTGAATGGACAAGAATGGATTCTATTCAAGAAAACTGCTACCCAGCCATCCTCCCAGAACTCTCAGCTTGCTCCCAAGCCTAGGAGGGCTGCTCAAGGGTGGCCCAAAGGATGCTGGGCAAGACGTGACCCCTAGGTCAGAGCTCCCCAGGGTAGGCCCATCGGAGCCTGCTGCAGCTGGGGCCTGGAGAGTCGACACAGTGCCTTCGGGCTAACTCGAAAGAATCTCCCTCAGGCAGATGCAGGTCCCTGGGGCTTGGCTGAGCTGAAAGTGCTTTTGTCAGGAGGAAAAAGGGTTGCCTTTCTCGGGAGAGATGCACCCCTGCCGAAACACAAAGCTGGGGGCATGGAAACCTCCTGAATTGGGCTCGTTCCTGTCGTGAGAACTTCTCAGCCCAACAAGGTGGCCCTGAAACCCCTCCTCCACTTTGGCTCCAGAGCACCCTGATGTGTAGGGCACTGCTGGGATGGTGCTCGCTGGGAGAGTGCTCAGGGGAGCAGACTTGGTGCTTGGGTGTGAGGACATCAGATCCACCTGGGAGAACCGGCCTGCCTCCCGCAGGCTCACGTGGGAGGCGGTGGCTGCCCCAGCACGTACCCTGACAGCCCTACCGCTCAAGAGATGGGGTGGGGCTCCTTGGAGCCCACTTCCGTGTCCCCACCGTAATGATCCCATTCCTTCTCCTTGCTGATTACAAGGCCTTGTGCCTCAAGGTGCATCTTAACAAGCAACCAACAAACAAGTAACACTTAAATAAGGGGAGAAACCAAACCTTTTGAAAATCACAACCAGAGTCTTTAGGTACCAGCTCATACAGGCCTCAAGTCTAGCCTTCTTTCCTCGTGGTGGTGCTTAGCGGCCCAAATCCAATACCACCACGCTGGGTGTGAAGCGTCCCCTGAGCACAGGCGGTGACGTTACAGGAGGGACCAGCTGCCCTCAGTGGGCTGCCTGATGCCTCCAGAGACCGTCTCCACTCAAGCCCCTTCGAGTCCTCAGAGCTGGCTATGTCTGTGGAGACATTCGGCTTACAGAGTTAAAAAACGGAATTGCAAATGTCACCATTCTAGACTTCTAGGATAAAGCCATAATGGGGGGAAAAAAGCAATTTACAGCACAGCATGCGGCTCTCACTTTTGGGGGAGACAGTTATGCAAATTTGTATTCAGGGTGAATAGAAAAGTCAGGAGGGACACACACCAAACTGTGAACAGCAGGGCTGCCTGGGAGGAAGGCAGAAAATTTGTATTTAAAATGTACGCATTCATGTATATTGGACTTTTTAAACAGATGAGCATGTATGTATTACTTTTATAGCTTTATACATGATAAAGATACTTTAAATCACCTTTAATTTATAGTTTTATAATTTTACAGTTGTATAAACTGTATGAACTATAAAATGTTTTAAAGTCACCTTAATGTAGTCTACAAATATATAATGCCATAATGGAGTCCATAGATTTGTAAATAACTTCAAAATGCCTTTTAATGATGATTTGTTCTGAATAAAAAAATCTGGAAACATAGTCTAAGAACGAACTATTTTCTGATTTGTGAATGTGCTTATATGGGAAGCACACCTAGTTATAGACAGTAAATCACACTTAGTTCCACATACAACAAATCATCTTCATTTTAAATGAGAAAAGCTTATAGATGTATATATATATATATGAGCTTTATATATATACACACATATATAATTCTATAAATCATATGAACAAGAATCATAATCAAAAAGAAAATGGGTGTACACAGATACTTTATTTTCAGGAAATAGTAAATGCAAATGATTTGAAACATGTTAAAGAGTGCTAGTACTCCGAATAAAAGACAAACAATGAAAACCGCACTAATCCAACGGGTCAGGACGAAACGGCGGTGGCGTGCCGGCCTGACGAGTGGGTGCAGCAGGCGGTAGCCTGTACGTGGTTGGCACGGCCCCTTCGGAGGACGTTGGAGCAGCAGCTGTCTAATTGGAAAGTGTCCTTTGCCTTTCGCCAGCGATTCCATTGATAGAAATGTAATCCCGTAAGCTCTCATATGTACTCGAAGGGGTCCCTGCATGGGTATTGACCAAAAGCATTGTTGATAATTATTGCAAAGACTGGGAACAACCGAAAGTCTGCCTATTAGTAGAAGACTGGTTAAATAACCATGGGATAGCTGGTCAATAATCTTCTGTGTCTCTGTTGAAGAGTAGGAGGAAAATCTGTATACATATGGAAAACAGATGTAACACATGCACGCATACATGTGTACATGGAGACGCACCCACACAGACAGACAGTGCAGAACATGTCTAGAGTATGCTTCCCTGTGTGTGCAGAGAAGGGGAGGCTCTACATACGTGCTTGTCTCTGCCTAGAACGTTGCAGAAGAGCCACATAAACAGGGAGCCTAGGCGAGGACTTGCAAATGGGTCAGAAATTTGTATTTGACGTGAAGACATATTTAAAGATGAAATGATAATGAAATAAGACATTGGGGTTGCTCCAAAAATTCCAAAACACGTGATTGCCGAATATACCCCGAAAACACAAGCCTTAGGATAATGAGAAGGGAGTTCAATTTAGTTTTTATAAAATTGAACAAAACAAAACAATCATAAAAGCCCAAACAGTACTTTATTTTCACAGTTGTCCCCTAGAAAATCTATAAGCCAATCAGTGACAGTAAAACTCTTACACCACGGGGAGTCCATTTCCCTCAAATACGGAATTGATTTCCCCGTCCATGTTGATTTAGCAGTTCAGGGACTTCGGACAGGGCAGGGTTATCCTCTTTCACATCCCTCCAATTGGTTCTGACTCTGCCATTTTCCGTCAGAATTCCAAAGGTCACTTGGAAAGCACACAGCCCACGAGCTGTGGGACACTCCCTTTGGCTAGATAACCCCCATGGCCCAGACCCCGCGGCAGAGTCCTGGGGACCGGGGGTGGCGCTGCTGTAAACCCTCGTCTCCTCTGCCAGCCACCGGAGGTGACGCTGAGCAAATCCAAAGTCTCAACAAGTACATCTTTACAACCCAGTCTTTACGATAATCGATTAGAAGATCTAGCCTACATTCCACACGCAGTCATTCAATCATCGCCAAGGTGCAGTAACAGTTAAACGACCACGAGCATGAGTCACGCTCCCATAAAACTGTCTGCCCGCAGAGTTTGGCTTTGCTCTGGAGGAGGGAAACGCGAAGTCGGGCAGCGCAGAGAGGGGTTGCTCCGGCCTCTTGCTGGGAGACATTGTGGTGAGAAAAACAGGTCACACGGGATCTGCCCAGTGCCTCACGGACATGGAATGTGCACATTGAAGTCGGCGGGTGCCCAGCACCATTTGAAAACCTCCGTAATGTCCAGGGATGTCCCCCCACACACGTGCTCTCACGGCCTCCCTCGCCGCTGGGAGATGTGGAGGATCTGACGGCACACACCCCGGGGAGAGCCATCAGGGTGTGGGCGAGGAAGGTGAAGGAGCAGGTGACTCCACTCTGGGATGGCAGCCAAGGGACGGCCAGTGTCTGGGCTGCTGCGGGCATGGGACGTGGCCACACAGCCTCCATGTGGATCCCCTGGCCCTCCTGGAAATATTGCCAACCTCTGAACATCCTCCTGAACTCTTCTTTAACTTTATTCTTTTTAGTTAGAGTGGATTTTGTCGAGTATGCCTAGCTGGGATAGGCCTCTGATGACTAATAGGAACTGGCCAAGATCAAAGTCACTGATGACTTCTTCTACCTTGTCCCTGCAGCTATGGCCTTGGTTCTTATTCCCTGCTCTCTACAAGCTGGGTCTCATGGGTAGATTAAGACAGAAAACCGGCTGTGGAGTGAGCCACCCCTTTGAATGCCATTTATGCACAGTGACTTCGACATGTGATTTGACCTCTCTTGCTCAGTTTTCTCATCTGTAAAATGGGGATCATAAAGTCATCTCCACAGCATTGTGAGGATTAAATAAAATAACCCATTGATAGCACTTAGATAAATGTCGAGGATTAGTTCTCACAGGAAGGAAACAAAATAAGACTAATGTGGAGGCTTAAAAAACTTATTATACGGGATAAAAATAAACACCCCTTCAACAATAAGATCAGGGGGTCCTAGCCATTTTCTTCCCCTGGCCATAGACTTCGTTAGAGTCAATCCACAAAAATCTAATGATATATCCAACTATAGACTCCAGACAAAAATCTGAACATCAGTTACCTGAAGATACTGTAGAATGACAGCACAGCAGGCAGATGCTGGAGGGAAGTTGACATTTGGAAGAAAAGGGCATCGCACCGGGAATTTCTTTCTTTTTAAGTAGCCTTTGGCCCGAAGGCAGGCCCCAGTCTGTGCACGTAGAGCAGCTGAAGTTCTGGCAGAAAAACCTGCAATATTACTGGCTTGATGAACCAGAGGACAAAGGTCAGGGCAACCACAGTTGCTGGAAAGTAGAGAGCAGAATCCAAGTGTGCATATCCAGGTGCCCAAACCCCTGGTTAACCTGTACAACTGCACATGCCTGGGACATGCATAAAAGGATTGAACTTAAATTTCAGTCGTCATCCACCACAGGGGAGGTGAAATTTAGCGTAGGTTCCGTCAAGTCATCAATGTTCTTCAGAGAAACCTAACAGAATTCAGAGATCCTACAATGTATATTCGTAATGTCCAGTATCTACCAAAATGACATGGCTTCCTAAACAAAACAAAACAAGAAAACATTACCGATTCTGAGAAAAAGGACAGCCAGTGGAGACCACGCCCAAGATGATTCAGATGTTGGAAGAGCTGACAAGAATTTTAAAGTCTTATAACTATTCCCAAGGATGTAAAGAAAGTGTGTTTCCCATAAATAAAATAACAGACAATATCAACACAATTGAAAGGGTAAAAAAGAATGAAACAGAAACTCTAAAAGTAGCAAGTCAGTGTTAGAAATGAAGAATTTGATGAGAGAAATTTAAAAGATTCACTAGCTGGCCTTAATAGCAGAAGAGAAATGAGCGAAGAAAGACTTAGTGAAATTACAGATAGATCAGCAGCCATTACCCATTTTGATGAACATACAGATTTCAAAAGAGCCTGACAAAAATGAGCAGGGCCTCAGGGACCTGTGGAGCAGCCTCAGAATGTTTCACACACGTGTAGCTGAAGCCCCAGAAGAACATGAGAGAAAAAGGAGACAAAGTGTTTGGGGAAATGGTTAAATTTGGTAAGGGAAAATTCAAAAAAGCTCAGGAAACTCTCGAGTAAGATTTTGAAAGCAACAACATACCTAGGGCCATGCTAGTCAAATTGCTGAAAACTAGACAAAAATTAAATCTTGAAAATAATCAGAGAAAATAGCAAAACATGCAAAGGAACGAAGATCCAAATGACTCGGGACTTCTATCAGAAACACCAAACCCCAGAAAACGGTGGAACAACGGGGAGAAAGAAAAACTGCCAATCCAGAATTCTCTGTCAAATGAATATATCCTTCAACAATAAAGGTGAAAAAGACATTTTTAGATTAAAGAAAAGCGAAGGGAATTTGTCAGCAGTAGACCTCCGCTGTGAGAAATGCTAGCGGAAGTTCTTCAGAGGGCAGGAAACTGCAGCCAGACGGAAGCTCAGATCGTCAGGATGGAATGAGAGTCATGGGTTACTGTAAAAATTATTTTTGCCCTCTGAGTTTCTTCAAAATCCAAACAGTTGTTTAAAGCAGGAGTTTATAACATGGTATTATGGGGATTACAATATATAGCATAAAGACAGGCAATATAAATGAACCTATATGGTTGCAGGCTTTCTATGCTTGATGTGAAGGGGTACAAGACAAACTCTAAGGAGTACAAAACATTAAGGATGTGTATTGTAATCCTGGGACAATGAACAAACAATAAGGCAAACAGATATAGCTACAAAACCAACAGAAAAATTAAAGTCAAATGGTAAAACATCCAGTTAATTAAAAGGAAGAAAGGGAAACAGAAAAAAAAAACAGAAGGGGAAAACAAAAGACACATACTAAAATTATAGGCTTAAATCTAACTATATAAATAGTTGTATGAAATAAAAAGGACTAGCATTCTGATTAAAGGCGGAGTTTGTCAGAATGGGTAAAATGCAAGGCCCGGTTATATGCTGCCTATATAAGTAGCACATTTTAAATATAAAGACTCAAATAGGTTGAAAAATCAATGGATGAGAAAAGATATATCGTATAAATATTAAATGCTAGAAGGCTAAATGGATACAAAAATGTCAGTAAAATAGTATTCGAGGCAAAGAGTATAACCAGACAGGGGGATGTTTCATAATGATAAAAAGCAATGATGCATTATGAAATATAATAATCCTAAATGTGCAAAATACATAAACTACAAAACCGATTGGACAAAAAGGTGAGTTGGAGGTTGACAGCGTAAGCTTTCTTTTTATTTTAATTTTATATACTTCTTACAAGTTTGCATTTTAGTCCAATGCCTGTTCTCTCATCCCCATGATCGTCATCACCACATCAACAAAGAATGGAATGGATGTCTGAGCCAAGTCTTCAAAGATCAATCAGAGTTTCCAGAGGGAAGAGAGAGGGAGGCATGCCAGACAAAGGTCACATGTGCCAGTGCAGAGAGGCACTCGAGTGCCTGGTGGGCTCTGGGACTGGGGATTTTTGGCGAGCCTGAAGTACAGGATTGAGTTGGTACAACTGAGGAGGACTAGGAGATGAACATCAGGTGAGTAGAAGCCAGACTTAGAAGAGCCTTGTCAATTTGCTAAGAAATTTTCACTGTATCATGACGGACACGCATAGTTATTGGAGCATTTTTCAAAAGGAAGAGATAAGAGTTCAGATTCTTCTAAATTACAATATACATTTAGCCTCATGTTTAGGCTTCGGAGAGATGATTACGAGTTCAAGTTGGCGAAAGGTTTAGAGGAGACCACAGTGGCTTCTGGAAGATGTTCCAGTAAACAGATGAGAAACGGTGGAGGCTTGAACTGAAAGAGTAGAACAGAGAGGGAGAGGGAAACAGGGTTTCAGACAGTTCCATAGGAAGCAGCCTAGCGAGGGTTTGGCAATTCTGGATCCCGATGATGACACAACTGACATCTATTAACGCCCAAAGTTGAGTGTTATGAAACCACTCGGTGAATGCTACTTTATTATCATTTCCCATAAGATAATAATAACAGCACAATAATTTCGACTACTTTAAAAGTTCATTTTATTTAAGGCAATCTCTATCAGAAACCCTGCTGGCTTCTTTGTAGAAATGGACGTGCTGAACCCAAAATTTGTGTAAAACTTGAGGAACCCAGAATAGCCAAAACAATCATGCAAAGAACCACATGTGGAGGACTTACACTTTTCTGATTTCAAAACTTGGTGCAAACGAAAAGTAGTCTAGGCAATGTGATACTGGTATAGGACAGACACACAGATCAGCAGAATAAGATGGAGAGCCCAGAAATTAACCCTTGCATCTACAGGAAATTGACTTTTTTTACAAGACTATTCGGGGGGGGGGAATAGTCTCTTCAACAAATGGTGCTGGGACACCTGAATATCTATACACAAAAGGATGAAGTTGGACCCCATCTTGTACCACATACAAATATTACCTCAAATGAATCAAAGACTTAAATGTAAGACCTAGACCATAGAACTGCTAGAAGGAAACATAAGCAGTAAAGTCTTGGACATTGCTCTTAGCAATCTTTTTTTTAGATGTGTCTCCTCAGGCAAGGGCAACAAAAGCAAAAATAAACAAACAGGACTATAACAAACTAAAAAGCTTTTGAACAAACAGTGAAGGAAACCATCAACAAAATGAAAAGGCGACCTACTGAATGGAAGAATATATTTGCAAATGTTGTATCTGAAAATGGTTAATACCCAACATATATAGAGAACTCATACAATTCAACGTAAAAGAATCATATAAAGTGAAATAAGGTGTTATTTGTGGTTTTTTTTGTTTGGCTTATTATACTCAGCATGATATCCTTGGGATGTAAGCACAAGGAATATGGTTAATATCTTAATAACTTTGTATAGTGGCAGGTGATTGGGAGACTTACTGTATCATACTGTATGATACTTACCTATCATACTTACTTACTAGATCATACTGTAAGGTATGATCACCACAGTATGTTAATCACTACGTTGTACACCTGAAACTAATATAATATTGTATGTCAACTATACTTTAATGAAAAAAAATAAATAAAACGATCCTATTAAAAATGAGCGGAGGACACGAATAGACATTTCTCCGAAGAAGACATACAACAGACAAATGAAAAGGAGTCAACATCACTAATCATCAGGGAAATGCAAATCAAAACCACGATGAAATACCACTTCCCACCTGTCAGAATGTCTATTATCAAAAAATAGCATGTTACAATACAGATGAACCTTGGAAACATGCTAAGTAAGAAGCCAGTTACAAAAGATGACATATTACATGATTCCATTTACATGAAGTTTCTGGAATAGGCAAATCTGTGGGAGACAGAAAGTAGATTAATGGTTGATTAGGACGAGGAGGATGGGAGGATTGGGGTAGCTGAAGGGCACATGGCCTATTTTGAGAGTGAAGATGGTGTTCTAAAATCGATTGTAATGATGGTTGTATAACTCCGTGAATATATTAAAAATCATTAAATTGTACACTTTAGGTGAATTGGCTGGTAGGAAACTATAGCTCAATAAAGTAATTACTAATACAGTTACAAAACAAGAAAAAATTTTTTATTTTTAATTTTTAAAATTGTACAGCTAATATACATATACTTTGCTTTTAAGAAACCCAGAACATAGCAGGGTGTGGAGGGCAAAAAGTCTAAATTACCACCTTACCCCAGGCTTCTAACTCTAGGGCAATCTGGAGAGGAAGTCACCTATCAGTTTAATGTAAGACTGCCTTCCCATTTTTCTTGTATTCACATAAGTGCTAACACAAACCAGGTATAGATACATAATTTAGTTCTGTGATTTAAAAAATAAGATGGCTTATGTATTGTTCTCCTGCTCGCTTTTCTCTGAACATTGTGTTTTGAAAATCCTTTCATAACTCTATGTACAAATCGCCCTCCGAGAAACACTGTCTAGCATTCACACAGTAATGCATTGGTGAAGGCGTGTGTGAGGTGCACGGCTAACGGAGGAATTGCGGGCCCAGAGGGTATGGGGTTTCAGATCGGACAGACACTGCAGATCGTCCTATACTGCACACACCAACCATGAATGCAGGTTGCCTTCCTACACCCCCCGTGTGATGGGCGTAATTAGTACTTTCAAATCTTGTTTTTTGATATCTTGTTGTTTTAACTTCTATTTTCCTGATTATTATGAGGTTCGTGAATGTGAAATGCCCTCATGTTTTCACCCTGAGTTATTTTTCTTACAATACCTGGTATATATATTTTTATATCTTCTTAAAACCTTTTCATCCTTTTAATTTGTCCTTTGATTTTTGTTTTGCCCATATCTTTTTCTAAATAGCAAGTGGCTGGATTTTCTTGGTGTAGTGCTGATAGATTTACCTGATGTGAGAACTAGAAAAAAAGAGACTTAAAAAATTTAACAAAGGGCCCTGGCTGGTGTAGCTCAGTGGATTGAGTGCGGGCCTGGGAACCAAACAACCACAGTTCGATTCCCAGTCAGGGCACATACCTGGGTTGCAGGCCAGTTCCTAGCAGGGGACACACAAGAGGCAACCACACATTGATATTTCTCTCCCTAACCCTTCCCTTCCCATCTAAAGATAAATAAAATAAAATAAAAATTAAAAAAATAACAAAGGGTTAGTTAACAATAAATAACTAAGACTAATATTGCTTAAAAGTCTATCGATTATTTTTGTTTAGTATATTATTATGTTTTGCTGTAGAATTAAAGTTTTAATGTTTGTTTATATAGTACATTTTTAGTTTTGTTATAAGGTTTCCACTTGGTTATTATGGTGTTTTTAAAATATGTCCACAAATTCTTTGACCCTTCTTTCCCCAAAAAAGGGGCCCCAATTTTCCTCCCCTGGAATATGAGCTAGCCTTAGTGACTCATCTCTAACAAACAGAATAGAGTGAAGCTGTGTGACTTCCAACTTCTACTGGGCTCTTTCTGTTGGGATGTTTCCCTTGGAACCCAGCCTCCATGTTGTGAGGAAGCCCTGTCTGCACATAGAGGACAGGAGGCCCCCAGTCAACAGCCAACTCCAACTGCCAGACACGTGAGCGAGCCAGCTTGTGAGTCTTCCCACCCAGGCCCCAAACGTGGGGAGCAGAGACAGGCCATCCCTGCTGTACCGTGTCCCAATTCCTCCTCCATAGAACCCACGAGGAAGATATATCATTGTTTTATGCTATTAATTTGGTGGTAATTAATTACGCAGTTATAGTAACCAGTATATTTATTAGTAAAGATAGTTTTACAGGTGTTTCTCAACACCTTTCTGTTGGGATGGAAAAGAGAAGACAGCCTTACTCAGATATTTTATTACATTTTTCTAGAAATTTACTTTTCCACTTTCCTCAATGAGATATGTTTAGACAATTTTTTTCCTATTTATTTATTTTTAGAGAGAGGGGAAGGGAGGGAGAAAGAGAGGGAGAGACACATCAATGCATGGTTGCCTCTCACGTGGCCTGCACTGGGTACCTGGCCCGCAACCCAGGCATGTGCTCTGACTGGGAATCGTACTGGCGACCCTTTGGTTCACAGCCTGTGCTCAATCCACTGAGCCACACCAGCCAGGGCATGTTTAGAGAAATTTTTATCATCTTCTTTTGGGTTTCTATTTCTAAATGGAGTTCTTTTCTCTTTTTTTAAAAAAATATTTTACTTTCTTTGAGTGAGTAGATTTTTTTGTTGTTCCATTCCTAAAATATATAGAATTTATGCATTATCTATTCTTCTAGGAATATGCTTACTTTTTTCAGCACTCATTTTTTCTATGATATATTCAGAGGTAATTGATATTTATTTCAGGGTCACTCCATTGAACAAGATGAAGAACTTGCTGAGTTTTTGTTTTCCTCCTCCTTCTCTCCTCCACCATCTCTCATGTTTACATCATTTGAACTTGAGTTTCAGACTAACTTAAAAAATAGCCAGCAATTATTTACACTTAATTATGCATGCACCCTTTGCCCCTGTTTCTTTGTTGTCATTGTTTTTAGTATCACATATCTTTCTCATGCATTCATTTTCTGACTTGCTGGAATTCATGTTCTAGTACGTTTTTCAGGGATGTCTACAGCAC
>PVKM010043230.1:0-12564 GCA_004027735.1 Carollia perspicillata
GAAATCAGGCACAAAAAAAGTTCATCTTGTACTTTCAGCTATCCGATCGGATAATTCAAATTCTTACATATTTCTAGTGTCATTCAAACGTGCCAGCCTATCTCAGGATACATTTAGAGAGGGAATACTAAGTTGCTGCAGGCAGCTACAAGTCAAAAATTACCATCGCTAGGAAGTATCTTTCACTAAGAAGGCAAAACCAGGTAGGGACTAGCTGCCAAAAGGAACACAAATGCTAAGCACTGACATAACTACAGCTATCATTAAACTAAATATTCAGCCAAGGTAGCTTTCCTTTAATAAATATGCTTATGCTTTGTTGTTTGAATATTTCTCGACAAAGTACAAATCAATAAGGAAACTTTAGATATTTGCCAGGCACAGGTAACACTGGAAAGTAAGCACTAGAATTTCCAATGAGATTATATATTTTCTCAGCATTTCATCTGGCAAATACTACAGGTTAAATATTTGCATTTTGATTATAATCAATTTCCGGAATCTGAACTATGAGCTTTGTTTACTTAACCTCAGTAGTCTCTAATACACATTCTTTACACATTCCTTCCCCTTTTCTCTGTTAATGAGAATTATTGTCATGGCTTTTCTACAGTTATGGGATGTCTAGGTTTTTTCTTACCCTCCATGACAGGGATATGTTATCACTTCCTGGAAAATTAAGATGGCATTACTAGACTATATAATAGTGATTTTTATATTTGTGTGTATATACATATATATGTGAAATTATCATTTTCAGGGTAATTTTAATTCATTTTGACTGTTGCGATTTTTCATAGAACATTTAATTTTCTGAAAATTTTAAATCTCCAATTTGAAAACTATTTTTAATTGAACTTATTGGTGTGACATTGGTTACTGAAATTAGATAGGTTTCTGGAGTACAGTTCTATAGATCATCTCTATATTGTATTGTGTGTTCACCACCCCAAGTCGAGTCTCCTTCTGTCATCATTTATCCCCCCCTTTACCCCTTTCTACCTTGCCCCACCCCTGTTTCCCTCTGGTAACCCCCATATCGCTGGATGTGTCTGAGTTTTTTTCCCTTTGCTAAGCCCCTTCTCCTCTTTCACCCAGCCCTCCAATCCCCACCGCCTCTGACAGATACCAGTCTGTTCTCTGTTGTCTATGAGTCTGTTTCTAATTCATTTGTTAGTTTATTTTGTTCATTAGATTCCACATGTAAGTGAGATCATATAGTATTCATCTTTCTCTGATGTGCTTATTTCACTTAGCATAATATTCTCCGGGTCTAACCATGATGTAGATTTCCATTTTCACAACTAAGTAGTATTCCATTGTGTAAATGATCATGGCTTTTTTTATCCATGCATCTACAATAAAGTGTTAATGGTTTGTGTTTAGTGAAAGCTACTTAATAGCATTACTTTTCATCATAACAGTGATTCAGATTTTCTTAGTGCCCTATGAAAGATGTATTATTTATGGCTCAGAGGTTATGTGAGCCATTTTCTCTTCCAGGGACTGTAGCTCTGTGGTTCCCCCAAATGTCAAATGTTACTTCAGAAGCAACTTGCCACACTCTGAGGAAAATAACCAGAGTAAGCTTGTGGTCCAGAACTTCCTCACTATTTGCTTGCTTCATTAATTTTAATTTGCTTAAACTTTTCTGTATGTGCATCTGTGTGCACGTGCTCATACATGCATGCACACACACGCACACTTCAAAGAAAGACAGTCAAAATCATCATTTAACATTGTCTTCTCTATTTTTTGTGTTGTGTAGGGGGTAAAAAAACTTCCCCAACCCTCTGGAAGTCCCTGGTAGGTCCGAAAATTAAACTGACACAAATTAACAAGAAAAGAGCATATACACTTGTGAGTTTTACAAGCATGGGAGCCTTTCTAAGAAAACAAAGAGCCAAAAATGGTTAAACCTGTGAGTTTTTATGGTAGGTTTGATGAAGAGTGGACAATTGTGGAGAAGTACAATAAGTCAAATACTATGAGGTAAGTGCGGTAAACTGCAGGAAACTTAGCTAGTCCTCTTTGTTGGATTCTTCTGTTCTTTTGTCTTCAGAGATAATGGTGCTCCTTCCTCCAGGTATAGGGAGGGCACCTCTCACATGAAGGTGTTATGACCTGTTTCACAAGAGAGGCACAGGTGGAAAGTCTGAGTGAATTTCCTGCCTCTCCCATTTTCTCGGATTCTGTATGCTAACTGTATTCAATATACCAAGGTACCATATTTAGGGCTAGTGTGCCCTGAATCTTATTAAATATATTTGCTTTACTCCAAATGCCATCAGTTTCCCACAGTGATAGTTTTTAAGTACAGAAAATAGCACAAACACACTTAAAATTGGTAGAAAAGGTTAATGTAACTTTTAAAGGCTGAAAGAATGGGGAACACACCATGCTTTATACAAAAAGTTACATTTGTGAACAATTCTCCAAAACTTAAAAAAGACCTGTAACTCTCTCATAGGTTGTTATTCAATGTCTACTCTTTCAAAGCTTAGAAAGTTTTTTGTAAGAGAGTCCATCAGCATCTTTTATGAAATTCTATATAATCATTATTTGGTTACATAAAAGAGATAATATTGTAATGTTATTAAATAGTAGTGGCTTGTGAGAATAATGACATTTCATTTCATATAGTAAAGAAAATTGCTCAATTTGTGCATTGCAAAGGTTTCTTGTAAATCATGAATTTTGTGAGATGCCATACCGAGAAGGTCAAATAAGTTTAGGAAATACTATATATTAGATTTATTTTCCTTTTCCTGGGGTATTACCATGTAACATTAGCACATTAAATGCTCTGAGAAGCCATAGTGAAAATCTTTCTCACTGTGTTTACCCAGGAGTCAGCAAACTTTTTATTCTGATAAAGGGTCAGATGAATATTTTAGGGTTTATTAGCCATAAGCTCTCTCTCTCAGCCACTAAGTTTTGTTATTCCAGTGTGAAAACAGTTGTGGAAAATATGTAAATGATGAGAATGCTTGTGTTTCAATAAAACTTTATGACAATGAAATTTGAATCATATAATTTTCATGTTTTTTTAAATAATTATTCTTTTGATATTTTAGAAGTTTTTAAAATGTAATAACTACTCTTAGTTCATGGACTATATAAAAATAGGCAACAGGACTAGATATGAGAAAAGTTTACTCCCTGGAGACTTTGTTTAAACCAATTTTTAAAATCTTTTAAAAATATGAATTGAATGGACAATTCAATATTTTATTCAAGTACCTACTAAAAAACTGCAAGTCAGTTTTATAGTTGCTTCTTAACCAGGTAAAAGAATTGAGTCTGTGCAATGGCAAGCCTTCAGATTTCTAAAAACATCGTTCATTGACTATTGCATTGATAGATGATGCTGTGTGCATTGATAGTGCATTGAAATTAGGGGATAAATAATCTGTTTGCTTATATATTTGTTTCTCATGATGTTGTAAAAGCCTGTTCATATATATGACTCTGATTTGCTTTCTGGTTTTCAGAGAGAAAACAATGAAATATGTTGATTATTACAGTAGACTTAATAGAGAATTCATCAATGATTCTATTAAATTCTTATTTATCCAAAGTACTATTATTTTTTGATGTTCTTATTTTTCCTCACTTACTGCTGAGAGTAGTATTGAACAAGTCCTTAATCTTTTGTTGCTCAGTTTCCTAACCCGTAAAATGGATTTGATAGTAGGGCCTATCTGAAAGGGTTCTGATGAAAATTAAATGAGTTAATATGTATAACAATGCCTGACACGTACTAAGCGTTCAGTACATGTTTATTACCTGATGTATCCTTTCATACAAACCCATCTGTTCTTCTCCCCAGTCACTTTATTGTTATTTATGTACCTGTTCCTTGACACATTATCATGTTAAGTCACAGTTTCAGAGGGCATTCCTTACTGATTTGGACAAGATCCAAATCATCATCCTGTCCCAAATTAAATCTCTTGAGGTTCTTTAACTTAATCTAATATTCCACAGAGGATTGCGGGAACTGAGGATGACCTGGAGGTATTGAGATCTTCTATGTCTTTTTATTATGTATTAAATATTACTTAATTTTTATTGTAATTCATCTTATTTTTTGAAATTTGAAGTTTTTTACCCTTCCATCCAATGCATCCTGCCATTAGTCTCCAGGTACAGGTGCCACCGACAACTTGGAACTGAAATTCCCTATGGAATTATGTGTTTTTATTTAAAGCAAAGTGAATTTCTACAAGCTACTGTGAGATTTGAGCCTGAGATAAATATACTGACATAAAATTCATTTTGTATTGTTCCCATTCCAAATCATCATTTCTAAACCTTGTATTGTTAAGTTATTCTATCTCCAAGTGTTATGTACTAACATGTTTTTGACACGGGTTGCAGATAGTGAGCTAAAAACTGAGGTTTTAAATACACTGGAAATCATTCCCTGTGAGACTTCGTAACTTATTTGCTTAAGATGTTTTGAGAAAGGACTGCCCAAGAAAGGTCTTCATAACCTCTCAGTCATCCATCTTTTCCATTAAAAATTTGTCTATTATGAGGGATTAAAATCTGCTTCCTGCTGGATCAGAATCTCTGTGCAGGAACAGTTTTTTCCCTGTATTGTTATTTTGTATTACATGTTCAAAACACAGAACAAATAAACAAATAACATATGTTGTATTAATTATGGCTGAACCTTGCTATGGCTTAGAATTGCATAGTAATATTAGGGGAACATATCTTTTGAGGAATATAAATGTGTTTAGAGATTAAATAAAATTTGAATGGCATTAATTGTACTACATGTTAAGAAAATATTAGGGACACGATTCTCATTTCCCTATGGAATGAGAAGTTTGCAAAGCATTTACTTATTTTCGACTGCATGCAAAAAATCTAGCAATATCTTAACTTGGCCAGAAGACTGATAAATGTAAAATATTAGTAGCCTTTGATTGTGAGGGGGCTCCACCCACAGAGCCCCCTTGTCTGACACGGATGAAAAAATACTACCAAGACATGATCTTGGGGAAGAAAGGCGGCTAATCAATCAAAGGAGAAAGGCTACGAGTCCTTACCTCAATGGTATTTATTAGATTCCTAACACACAGGGATACAGGTAAAGCTCATTAATCATTGTCAGGCAGTAAGGGTCAAACAATATATAACAAAGAACTCCGAGGGCCTATTTTGAGTCAGGGTCAGATAGCTAAAGAGCTACAAAACTTTGAGAAACAAACTCACTTCTTGCTTAGACACTTACTTAATTGAGAACACTCTAAACAAAGCAGGTTTCACAGGATTTTATATATTCTTTCTTAGGACTGATTGCCCTGGGGAACCCTGCCCTTTCCAGCGCAGGGTGGTACCCACCACCAGCATTGTCTCAGGCTTAAGTCATTGTCTCAGGCTTAAGTCAGGCAGGGGAAGTAAGGCAGCCAAGAGATTAGGAGACTTCTTGCAGACAGAATGAGGACTCAGGCTAGGTCAGAATAGCTGGGGAGCAAGGGCCCACCACCCCCTCTTTGCTGCAGCCCCCCAAGCCCTTCCTTGAGGGTCTCCCAAGTGATCATGCGTGGCTTAGGTTGTCCCCCACTGAGGGGTCTTACCTGTCATTGACTAACCAACCAAGCACTGGGGGCCAGAGATGGATGAAGTAAAAAGGAGCAGAAGCAGTGCTCCTGCCAGGGAGATAAGCTTTGTTTCCTTGGTGGCTCACAGTCCAGAGGTTGCTCACTCAGCCTTAGCTTTGGGGGGTGGTTACAAATCCTGAGATCAGGCAGAGTGGTTCCCAGCATTTGCTTTCAATTCAGCAATTTGAAAGTACAAATAACAAGATTTTTAAAAATATGCATTTGCCATATCAATTCATTTAAGTAAGAGTGACTTCAGGACAGTGTTACAGTGCAGATTGTCTTCTGAGTAACCAAAACAAAATAATGTAATATTCAGTGTGCTTTTATTGCTAAGGGATCTTTAGAGGCTGTTTGTGACTTACTGAGGCACAGCTTACCTGCCTACAATGCCTCCAACCCTTACTAGGCGATAGCACAAGGTTTTTTGTTTTTGTTTTTTTGTTTTTTTTTTTCCCTCATCTTATTTCCCAGTTGCTCTGGGAACTTCCCTTTCACCCTGTAAAAACTGCAGATATTATCTTGGCTTCCTCTCCACCCATACTCTGCATGCCTAGAAATCCCCATTGCTAATCTGGTCTTCACCCCCTCTGTTCAGGGCAAAATAGACTGTAAAGAAGGAGGAAAAGAGAAATACGGTGGAAACCTTTTCTGCTCAGGCCAGCCCCATGGGCTCCTGGCACCACGCTGGTGTCCTTGACCATAACCATCATTGTCATGCTTTCTGCACATTTTTTACCCTACAGTTCACTCCCCATATTTGGCAACCAGATGCTAAAATACTATTTCTTAGTGAAAAAGAGAGATTTACTAGTGTGTGAATGTAAGTTTTTTCCTGAACTAAATAAACTTAATCCTATTCCAAATAGAGTTTGTTTCTATAGCATCTAAATACAAATATCAGTATTTCTTAGGAACAGCTCTGGGATTGGCAGAGGGACTTCAGTTGTGTAGGGTGAATAACAATAGGAATAACACTGGTTACAGGTGAAAGGAGAACAAAATGTGCATGCGTTCCATTCAATAGAATGTCAACTTCCATCATTTATTTTAGACTCCTTGAGTTTGGAACTGTCTCTCTTTTTGTAAACTTTGCTTTCATATATTTCACTATTAATTTCTCTAGAAGATATAAGAAAAAATGGAAAGGGAGAAGCTACAATGAAAGTACGATCTATTGTAAACCTGGAACAGGATTGCTCAGCAGCGTGAGCACTGCCATTTCAGGCTGGATAATTCTTAGCTACCAGGACGCTGTTCTGTGCGTGGGAGGATGTTTCAGTTTCTGGCCTGTGCCCACTACATGCTAGCAGCCCCCCTAGATCAGATGTGAGAAAGAAAATGGTCTCCACACTTTGTAAAATGTCTCCTATGGGCAAAATCATTCCTGGTAGAGAATCCTTGATTTAGAAGAAGAGAATCTTCAGTTTAAAGAATAAGTAATGGTAATTTAAAGAAAACAGAAATCTTTGACTGGTGGGTGAGGAGAACTTGGATACCCCCCACCCCCACCAAGCTTCGTAGTTCTTTGCCCTTCCATCCGATGGATCCTACCCTTAGTCTCCAGGTACAGGTGCCACCGCCAGCTTGGAACCGAAAAGTTCTTACTTTTGATTTCCAGGCCTGGAATGTGGGCCTACAGGGAGTCAAGCAATAAAATGATTGTGCTTCAATTCATTCCTATACATGACAGCTAGATTGCGTCAGAATCATACTTTCCAGGCTGATCTAAGAAATAACTGTATCATAAATTCTATGGAAAAGGGCATTCTAAAGTCAAAACATTTTCTATACATATCTATAGATTGCATAGGTTCTAAAGATAAAAATGTGTTTAGAGGTCCTAATATTTTTCATAAATATCTGTAGCTTGCATTCTCATGTTCATATACTGGCGTTTTTTAAATAATATAATTCTCAATTAGTAATTTATCATTTTAATGATTCCTATTGGTTTAAAAGTAGAGTTTAATATGAGATGTTTGTCCTGATAATTTTATTCATTAAATTTCAATTAAACTTTAATGTCTACTATATAGTAGACATATGTATATATATGAAAAAATGATGCCCTTCATTATATTCTCCTGTGTCCCATATTCAATTCTTTTTCCTCTCGACAGCTGTCCAATAAACATGGCCAAATATTATCTGTCTACCTCTGTCATTACACCAAATCCTTTTTCTGTGAAAATACATTTTATGGGATCTTAAATTTGCAATGGAAATATCATATTCAGTATTTTACCTTAAATTTTAAGATATAGACAGCTGATTTATTTCCTAATCTTTGTGCATAATGGTTACTCAGTGGAAGTTTGTTGAAGAAATATTTTTATGAATGTTGCATTTGTATTTATAAGCCAAATCATCTTAATTCTATGCAATTGTTTTAGAGGCATTCAATTATTTATCAGTGGGGAAACATTTTTAAGTTTCTGGTTGACAATAGAGTTAATGCAAAAGTCTCATGTTTTGTTTTCACTCTTAGCTCAAACTGAATGTGGAAAAGTACCTGTAAGTGAGGGTAACTCATGTTGTTACAGTGTTTTATTCAGCATGTAAATTTTCTTAATTTTTTGATGAGTATATTATATACAGGCAAAACTGAATAATGAAATAATTAGAAGAATAATCTATATATATCTTTTTGGTGTAATATGCCTCATTAGCACAACTTTAATATTATCAGAATTGTAAATCAGAGTAAGATTAAAAACATTCTCACCTACTCTGTGATCCAAAGATTACATCAATGATGTTTTTAAATATGTCTTATTAGCTCAACAGTTAATGTTAATATTGGAAGTATACCTGCAAAAATATTGTGAAACAGGTGAAAAAATATTGTGGGATAGGTTGGAAAGTATTTGTAAAATAATATTGTTAACTACTACAGAAAGTTCAATAAAGTTACCAAATAACAATAGTAGAAAAAACACTACACCCTGCTCTGAATTAAATAATAATAATAGTAATTTTATCATTAGTGTCAATAACCCATATTTAGCTAGGTTGCTTATTTATTTATTGGAGAGAGGCAGACAGACAGAGAGACAGAAGAATATCAATTTGTCATTCCATTCACTGAAGCATTCATTGATTGCTTCTTGTGTGTGCCCTGGCTGGAGATCCAACCGCAACCTGGGTGTTTTGGGACAACACTCTAACTGAGCTGCATGACCAGGGACCAGGTTGATTTTTATAATTTTAAAAGCACTTTTACTTTTTCTCATATTTGATATTTGCAGAGACCTTATGGGAAATGTGAGCCAGATATGTCCATTGCATTGTTACAGTGAAGGGTACAGAGGATTAGAAAAAAAATTGATTTATCACACCTCAAAGTGAATATTAGCGACAGTTAAGATAATATAATAAATTTAAAATGTCAGTCCATTTTTGCTCACTATACTTTTGTAAACTTTCACAAATAAATCTCATTAATGTTTTAAAGGGAAAAAAGATTTAAAGTATTTGATAAAATGGATACTTAGTGTTATGTTTTTTAAATTTTCTTCTGTATATATAGTAATATTTAAAAATTTCTGATTATAAACTTTTTAAAATAAGTTAAACAGAATTGAGCTAAACAAGAAAATAATATTTTCATGAGAACCTTAGGATACAATCAATATGATCAAATTTAATAAAATATTAAATATGTAATTTTAAACAGTATGCTCATGAGAATGTCATACATATATGCACTATTACACATGTAGTATAATATAGGCTTAGAGTGTATAGTAAAATCTATTGAATAATGTTTCAAATTTCTTTTAATACAGTTCCCAGTGACTCAAATATAGTAACAAATGATTGTCTAAAACATGTAGACTTTGGCAGGAGTCATAATTTACCTTCTAAGGGCATTTTTTCTTTTTTTTTTTTTTTTAAGATTTATTTATTTATCTTAGAGGGGAAAGGAAGGAGAGAGGGAGGGAGGGAGAGAAATATCAATGTATGGTTGCCTCTCCTGTGTCCCCTGCTGGGAACTGGCCTGCAACCTAGGCATGTACCCTGACTGGGAATCTAACTGGGATCCTTTGGTTCCCAGGCCCGCGCTCAATCCACCATTTTTTCTTTTCTTATGAACCATTCTTGAAATAGACAAACTAGGTCAAATCAAGTCAAAGCACGGTAATAACTTCTTCAACTTTTTAACACCTATTTCATTGTAAGATTTATTTTGTTTTAACCAGAAGCAAAATTTGAGATACCGACTTATGTAAGGCATTTAAAAGTATTTTGGGGTTTTTTTTTAAAGGTTTTATTTATTTTTAGAGATGGGAAGGGAGGGAGAAAAAGAGAGAGAGAAACATTAATGTGTGGTTGCTTCTTACATGGCCCCCACTGGAGACCTGGCCCACAACCCAGGCATGTGCCCTGACTTGGAATCGAATCTGCGACCCTTTGGTTCTCAGCCTGTGCTCAATCCACTGAACTACACTAGCCAGGGCTAAAGCGTTTTTAATTATTCCTTGTTTTGCTTCTCTAAAGTGGATAACTTAAAGAAAATAACCTTACTACTCTATGTTTGTAATGTAGATAACAGATTCAAATATCCCTGTCTACATAATTTATTCAAGAAATTTCATGGAAAATAAGATATTCGGAATGCTAGTGCCATACTTTGAAGCCATAATCTGACTAAATTCTGGCTGACGTATCTACTTGCAAATTGTATGAATGAACATTTATCAAATTAACTTGATTCCAAATTTAAATTGTGAGTTAAATGTGAGTACGGTAGTTCCTTTATTCTCGTTAATATACTTTTTTTGTACTTGTACTCTATAATGTAACACACAATTTGTAAATCCTACAGTCCAAGAATTTCCCATTTTATAGCCAGCTAAATTGTAATTAATATATAACTGAAAATACCTGTAGTATTCCTACATCACATCATGAAGCCCACTTGTAGTTACCCATTCCCAGAGTATCTTTAGAGAACAACTCCTACCACCACCATCCATGTTACCCTTACCATCTGCTGCCATTCGAGGAGTCCCCACTCCCTCAATACTACGGGGTCAGATGTATGGGACTCCCTCAATACTTGCCTTTATATTGCCTGCCCAAAATGAAAGTTGAGGAAGGCAACTTTATACTTTACTTAAAAGCATTTGAACCAGGAGTTAATTGGTTAAACTAGGTGGGACATTAATTTTATAGGGGGAAATGCGTTGAGTTCTAAACAATTAATTTTAGAATCACTTTTGAAATAAAAGCAGTTCATAAGTTAGGAACTGTTTGTTAAGTGGATAGTCATAATGGCTATTGTAACTTATTTTTAGGTATTTGTCTTAAAAGTAAAACTAAACAACTCTAATCCCAGAGTTGGAAGGAACATTCCTACTTTCTAGTTTTATGACTTTGGGCATATTACTTACCCCTCTTTATCTCAGTCCTCTTATCTGTAAAATGGAAATGATATTGATAACTACCACACAGGTGAGTTCTTAAAATCAAAGGATACTGCAAACCAAAAAAACATCTAAAATAAAAAGTAACTTTGTGGAATTTGAAATAGTAAATGTTAACAAACACTTTCAATATACATACAGGAAAATAATTGCACTGTTAAGTAACATTTAGTGAGCAAACGCAGAGTATTCAGAGCTAAAAAGAAAAATAAAAAACTTTAAATAACATTAATTAAATTGGCAGTGATGATTATAAATGGAACTAAAACACTGGGATAAAATTAAAAATACAAGTGAGTTACTGAGATATGATTTTTCAGTTTCTATACGGTTATAGTATGTACTCTGGGAAGTTTAAGGTCCAGTAAATTTTTTATCACTTTTTCCAGTAAATATACACAAAAGCAAAGCAAGGCAGAAACAGCACTCTTCAGCATGCAATGTATACATTTATTTTTATTTTGCTGCATTAGAATTGGAGGTTACATGTCTCAACTACTGGATTTGAATCATTAGGTAAGAACCACTTGTTACATTATGTTTCATGACAAACCAATTCATCTGGTCTAAGTTTGTAGTTTTAGCCTGTGTTTTGTATGTGTTTGTAGATGTCGTTACTTACACTAGATAGTAAATTTCCAGTGATTTGGAAGGAAACATTTTTTGTCCCAGTTCTAGGGTTACATTCTTTATTGTATCAGATGACTAGATTTGCATGGGTCTGTGAACAAATGAAAACAATTACATCTAAAAATAGTATTAAGATTGCCAAATTGGTTTAATTTTGATGAATATTTTACATCTTTTCTATATTTTTATTAGAATATTCTTCTTTTATGATATGATGCTGAGGACCATCACTGTAGCTTCTGGGAACCACTAGTGGAATACAAGCACTAGAACTGACACTAACGTGTTTCCTGTCCAGTTCTAGCAAGCTTTCCCCCAATAGGCCAGGGACGCTCTGGTAAATTGTACGTGTCTTTATACCATCCACATTTCATGACCGTGCCAGACACACAGGACGTACTCAACAAATGCTTGTCAAATCAGTGGAAACTCAGAGCAATACAATAAAATATAATTTTCAAATTCCTAAGCCTGCTACAAAGCAGAATTTAAAAATGATGATGCTTATATTGGGTATGAAAGATTTATTGACTAAATTCAGTAATGAACAGTCATTACTTTTTTAAAGGTTTTATTTATTTATTTTTAGAGAGAGGGGAAGGGAGGGAGAAAGAGAGGGAGAGAAACATCAATGTGTGGTTGCCTCTCACATGGCCCCCACTAGGGACCTGGTCTGCAACCCAGTCATGTGCCCTGACTGGGAATTGAACTGGTGACCTTTTGGTTCCCAGTCCATGCTCAATCCAATGAGCTACACCAGCCAGGACAGTCATTACTATTAAACATGATCAGTCAGGTGGCATAAACTATGAAAATTATCTGGTTTGAATGATATTTGTAAAAACTCTATGAAATATTTAGAAGTAACTGATCCAAGAAAATAC
>PVKM010043231.1:0-12576 GCA_004027735.1 Carollia perspicillata
TCTCCTCCCTTCTTCACCTCACGAGGTAGACGGAGTCCAGCTCTAACTCTGCTTTCTCACAGGCAGATACTCTGCCTGCTTAATTAGCCTTTTCCTGATCCCCTTTGGGCCTGGGTCCCCCTCCTCTTGCTCCCACTGGCTGTCCCCCTGCGGGCCTCAATTTCTGCCTGGTTCTTAAGCATCAACCCAACAGAAATATGTACATGGCATTCAGGCAGAGAGAAGAGATGTCAAAAAGCAGGACGTGATTAACGGCCAGAAGCACTGTGCAGCTGCTAATTGCCGTAGGAGTTCGGAGGCAACACCACGTGAGCACGCTAACGAGTCCTTTCTTTTCTTCCCCAACAGTTCTCTCATGGGACTGCTGTCTATTGAGTCACTGAGGTGGTTCTCGAAACGCGGCCCCTGACCAGCAGCATCAGCACCCCCTTGTTCAGAACTGCGAGAAATGCCAAAGCGCGGGGCGCACCCCAGACCTGCTGAGGTAGAAGCTCTGGCAGTCAAGTCCAGCGGCCTGTGGTTTAACTGGCTCACTGGGTGATGTGAATAAATGCTGAAGTTTGAAAGCCACGCGCCTCAAGTCGAAAACTCTGAGCTCTGATGGCAAAGAGTGGTTTGAGTTAAAAGAAGGAGCAATGATTTTTGTGAACTGGGACAGGCAATGAATTATTTAATACCTCCCTGCTTCATGATCTATATTTTATAGCTGCCAGAAGCTTATCTCATCCATCACTCAAAACCTACCACTTCCCAAAGGCCTAAAGATGTCCATTGTTCTTTCTCTTGATACTTGCTACAGGAATTCCTTTCCCCTAAGTCTAAAAGTTTGAAGACAACATCAAGCCCATGTCACCGATGTTTAGGATAAAAAACATCAACATAGAGTGTCTGCCTTGTTCACTCTCATTTCCTCCTTGTCCAAAGGGCTGGGAGCACATAACAGATGAGAAATAAACACTGGTTAAATGAATGAAACAAATACTAGCCCCAAATGAATGAACGCTTTCTGATACCTAACAGAGAGAGAGGGGGAGAGAGAGAGACGTGAGAAGCACTTATACTGCTTCTCTTTTTCTTGGATCAGACCACGTTTAAAGAACAGTCATTCTCCAGACCTGAATTTTACTCGTATCTCTGTAAGCTCTGGTGAGACCTGGAGAGATTAATGGAAAAGTCCCATGGGGTTGGTTGTAGGTTGCTCTTTGCAGGGGGGAGGCAAGAAACTTTCCTTTGCGACCGACCTGGTGCCATGATCCCCACCTGGCCTTCAATGCGGGAAGATCCCAATCACGCCACACCATGCACGGCCACGTGTTCTCCACTGGAGAACTCCGTCAGCTTCCAAGTCATTCATGGAGCATTAGACCGAGGGGTTCCTTCCCCTGGGTCCGATTATAACAATATTTGGTCACCAATTAGCTCCAAACCAGGGGAAGTTGATTCCTTGAGCCCCATGGCTTAAAGCAGTTCAATTCAAAAATGGTGCATAAGAAGCACTTGGGAACCACAGACTTTTGGTACCTATCACCAGAGATTCAGTAAACCTGTGGTGAATCTGCATTTTTAATAAGCAGCCCCAAGAAATACTAATATACGAGGTCAAAGGGATATGCGTGGTAGTGCACACCCCACCCTGATTTGACATAAGGGAAAACACTAGCTTACCTTTTTCTTTTAAGGATCAACTTAATTTACAAAGAAAATGTTCACCTAACTTGGGAAAAACTTGTTATTACCCGATCCTATACCTTATCCATCTTTGTTAATATTGTTAACATTGATATCTTTCATCTCAATAATCATTACTGTTATGAAACACTACTATTTCGATCTTTCGTTTGATGCTCCCAAGCACCCTTAATGAAGTAGCCTGATGAGAAACTGAGACCTAGAGAGACTAAGGTGGTCCCGGGCCGCCCAGCCAGGAAGGGGCAGCATGATGACAAATTATTTGAGAACACCAAAATTATTTTCGTGCGGGCCCAGTAGTGAACAGGAGTTAGCCTCTGGAGTGAATACGACTCAAATGGGGGTCCTTTGTATGTGGTGGATGCTGCCGGCCCCTGGGGCCTTCCAAAGGAGAGCCCGGGACGCACAATGCGTCCTGGGAAAACCAGCCAAGACCACTCCCCTGCCACACCAGTGCGAGCTCTGGCGGGCCCTTTGCCTCTTTCTTAGCTTCTGTTGATTTCGGTCAGAATTGTTCCCACCATTTCCTACCACTTCCATTTACTCTTCAAGCCTTTGGTGGCTCCTCGGTCTGTGTGAAGAACTGTGGGTACTCTGATGTCACTGTCCCAGTTCCATCAGACATTCAAGTTTTGTCATTCCAAGTGTCTGGGGCAGCCTCTTAGGACTTCTGTCCAGAATTCAGCTTTGCCCCTAGTTCAAAGGGTACCTTTGTTCTACATAGATGGAAGATACAACTCCCTAGAAAAGTTGAGGATTTAAAAAAAAATTATCGGTACAAGTTTTTGAAGATTTTATTTATGTGTTTTAGACAGAGGGGAAGGAGACAGAGGGAGAAAGAGACAGAGAGAAACATCAATGTGTGGCTGCCACTCGTGTGACCCTTACCGGGGACCTGGTCCACAACCCAGGCATGTGCCCTGACTGGGAATCGAACTGGCCACCCTTTGGTTTGCAGGCCAGCACTCAACCCACTCAGCAACACCAGCCAGGGCAAATTGAGAGTTTTCCTAACGGGAGCTGGAGTTTTTTCTAGCAGAGAACACAGCTGCCCTGTCTTTGCCTCTCGCGTGCACGGGCCCTTATGTGTCCGTTTCCCTGGGAAAGTCCTGGTTTCTGCCTGCTTTCCCAGCGTGATTATTAATAGCTCCCCTCTCACTCTCGGGAGTGTCTCCGATGGGGCAATAAATTAGGTGACCATCCTACTCATTTGACATCTCTCCACAGGAATTCGGTTCATATGTTTTAAAATAGCTGCCAGTATTCGGTGCTTCTCAGCATCAGTTGGGAAACATTACCCAGGGAACTTGTAAAAAAATTGATGTACAGCCCCTCTACCCGCCTCCCCACCCCAGACTACAGAAACAGTGTTCTTGGGGTTGAGCTGAAGAATCTGTATTTTGAGAAAGTTCCCAAGTGAATCTGATCATATTCTTCTATAGACCAACTTACCCCTCAGTTGCATTTCTGCTCTAGCCCTTGGTAGCTGCATGACCTTGGACAGATGACTTACTCACCCCAATCTATTTCCAGCAGTAAGGGTGGGAACATTGTTATAAAGTGCACCTCGAGGATCTCAGTGACTTGACACAATATAGGTTTCCTTCTCCTTCTCCTTGTCGTCCAGCGCAGGTTGCAAGGGGGTTCTGCTGCACGCTGACACTCAAGTCCAGACCCCTTCCATCGGACTCCACTGTCCCCGCAGAGTTCTCTGCTGGATCCTCTTGGCTGGGCTGGCAGATGAGGAAGGAGAGAGGGCATGGAGGATCGTGCAGAAGGTTTTATGAGCCAGGCCTGGACGGCACACATGGCATCTATCCAAAACTCAGTGGCCTGGTTGCCATAAAGGAGGACAGAAAGTGTCATCTGACTGTATGCCCAGGAGAGAAATGAGTGCTTGGATAAACAACTATCCAGCCTCTGCCGTGGACGCCCATTCTGGCCATCACTTAGCCCTCCACATAGGCAATCCATGAGAGACGACCCGAGGGCCCCCAAAGCCCACCCACCCAATCTGTGTACCCAACTAACATTCAGGATCTTCTGAGGGGTGCACGACCCTCTCCACTCATTCCAGACATAGCCCTTTCTAGTGTAGAGATCTGTGGCTTTAGATTAAAAATACAACTTACACCCCCTGCCCAATACACACTGAACGTACAGTAAAAGTTTGGGGGTGGAAATTATATGTAGAAAGAAGTGACGCACACACATCTGCCCACAGCTAGGCAAGCATTCAGAAGGCCCCTTCCCTGGGGCTGGAGAAGGACTTTCGTTTGACTCTAATTTTGTTCTCTGGGGAGAACGCCTTTGCCACTCATTCTCTGTGGCTGCTGACTCGGCTCGTTGCGGCGTTCCTTCCAGTCAATAATCTCCCGGTCCACGTCCCAAGGGGGTGCCGGGGTGAACATCGTCCTCAGAGGCTTCGTTCGAGTCCACTTCCTGCTGAAGCACATTTGGAAGTGCAGTGGCTGTTTGACATCTTGGAAAGTCCAGGCTCCTGATTTCTCTGGCAACAGGATTCTTTCCAGTTCTTCATAGGCCAATCGAGTGCCCGCCAGTCAGTTCTGAGAGCCAGCAGCCACACCCAAAGTTCTTTCCCAGATACAATCCCCAAACCTGACTGACGTCTCGCCTTCTTTGCCTCTACCATTCTCATCCCGTGCTCTGTCTCCCCTACCACCCCGCCTCTCTGGCTCTTTCCTGAATGGTGACCACTGTGAAGTCTTCTGAAAGAGTATGAAGGAAGGACACACACCTTATCTGAGTTTTGTCAAAGGGCCAAGTTACTTTGTTCAGTTGAGGAATCTTACCAGATCTTTGTCAGTCGAAGCTTTTTTAAAAGTCTTACCCTTGGGGATGGAGAAAGAGCATTCTCAAATCTGATGCCCCATTCCTGGACTCCTTCTATTCCCTCACACTGTAGATGATACACCGGCCAGCTGATTCCTGAGTTTTGTTTGTTTGTTTGTCACACCTTGTTAAAGACAACCAATGACAGTCACACTTTCACTAACACTTTGATATCTTCCAACTAGTCCCTGGAGCTACGGTTTCCTTACCCATGTAAATGGCCTCTTGAACTAAGGGAGGTGACAGTTTTACCAAGTGTTTCGCCACTGCACAGCATAGGTGGCCACCTTTTTCAGCCTCAGATGTCAGCTTCCTGGCCACCCATTACTCAAATGCTAAGCCAATATCGTGTGTGTGTGTGTGCGTGCATGTGTGTGTGTGTATTTTTCGCTGAACCCCACTTCAAGACACCAACATAAGTATGCTATCTAGTATAAAAAAATATTTCTTTCTGGTTTATGTCACCGGGAGTGCGCTGTTCCACACACTCACTCAGGAACCCAGGCTCCTTTTATCTCGTGGCTCCAAGATTCCCTTTGAGCCTTGCGGTTCTCTGCTGGCTCCTCTGCTTCCATCCAGCAGAAGAGGGAAGAGACAGATACAGGCTGGGGGATGGGGTGAGAGGTTTTTATGGGCCAATTGTATTCACCCCTCATGCTCACCCCCCCCAGCTCTCCCTAACTGCAGCAGAGCCTGGGACACATACTCTAGCTGTACATTCAGAGAGAAAAGAGAAGCGGTTTGGTCAATAACTAGCCCATTTTTGCACACCTTATCTGTGAAATGGGGATGATAATAGAATCTATCTCATAGGATTGCTGTGGGATCGCATGAAATAATTCATGTGAAAACTCGGACGAGCATCAGACTTACAGAAAATGAGCAATACATACTATTGCCAAAATTGCTATTATATACATTTTCAGTATCGGCTGAAATTGAACATTGTGTGTGAGGTGCTTCTATCTAACCAGAAATAATAAAGCTCTCAACTACTCAACAGCTCTGTTATGAGAGAAAGGCCACCCGAGGGGAATGCCTGCCTCAGGGATCAGGCTGTGCTGGGGAGCTTACAGACAACAGAGGGGGCCACACCGGGGAGGACCCTCCTCAGAAAGTCATTGTGTGCGAGGAGCCAGAACAACAGGAAATGGACCTCACTGTGGTCCAGTTGCATTCCTTTGGGAAAAAAAAAAAAAGTCCACCCACCAATGATAGCAGGGTGAGACTTCTCCGAATGACTGGAGAACCAAACGGCGCACTGCAGAGCTCAGATCTCCCAATGCAGTAGTTTCTAGCTATGAAATCCCTTTACCCGATGTGTTCTGAGTCCACACTGTGGGGAAACCTGTGCTTGTCCCGCCGGGTGCATTTTTCCGGGTTTCTGACCGTAGCTAGTGCAAACGCCTATGTGACATAACAGTAGGACTCTCAAACACATAGGTTCTACACAATTAATAAAAACTTAAGGCAATAATGAAAGACATAAAGCTAAGAGCATCCCAAATTGAGATCATGTGCACATTCTTCTCCCTCCACACTCCCTTCGCTCCCCCGCAACACCTGCAAAAGAATTCGAGCCACTTATTTCCCATCTCCCTTCTTGCCCGTAATCTCCATAGATTTGCAGTGTTGCCAGTTCTACTTAATCACCACGGGGTCATTGTACTGTAATAATATTTCTCTTAAACAACTGCCAAAAAGCGTATTATGTTGGTCTCTATCGATGGGGCGGGGATTTTTTTCCCAGTCTGTTTCGGAGCAGGCTTCAGTCTCTAGGAACAAATCTTGAGAAATAAATAAACAAGGATTGAAGCACACTGAGAAGTAATGAGGAAAATATGTTAACGAAAATGAGAATGCAACTTAGAACTTGAGGCTGCATTTAAATTTAGCCTGCTGATCAAGGTTCGTGTCTTTGAGCAGTCTGGACAGACGTTTGCAAGGGACACGGTTGTGCCAACAGGCCTTTCAAGTAACCATTGACTGCAGCTGACAAACCCTGGCATTTCCTCTGGCTTTCCGCACACTAGGAAGGCACTTGCTTCTTAGTCCATGTGCGAAGGTGGGGGGTAAACAAGCAAGCAGTGGCTCCAGGGGGGAAATGAACAATCGTCCACAGAGGACAGAACTCCTCCCAGTGCAACCGTTTCAACCCTGGGGCAGAGTTTAGGAAATACATACAGATTCCTGGTCAAGTTCAGATTCAGAAAGTTTGGGGAATGCCCCAGAATCTGTTCGTTTTGAGTCCCCTGACAAGCAGGGTTGGGAATTGCAGCTCTAAAGGCTCCTAGCACAAGTCTAACTACTGGCCCAGCACCTAAGTCAGCTGGGCTTGTAAGAATCAAGACAGACTGAGATGTGAAGGACGCGTTAGCCTCCTGTTCCACGGGCAAGGCCCTTCAAGGTGAGAGTTGAAGCAGATGGCCCCTGTTTCCATTTCTTGCACAAATAGCAGATTTTATCTTGCAGGCTGCCAATTTGGCCCCCGTTTGAAGCATGAAATTCACTTAGCAAATCAGACAGAGAGGCTTTTTAAAACACCATTTCAGTTAGGGCAAACTGCAACTGAGAACACGCCTGTTCTCTTTATTATAGATAGCTGTGATCATTCAAACATAACGTAACAACACCTTGTATTTTCAACATCAAGGATCTAAGGTTCTTTTGAAAACCAGTCAATTAATCACATGCAGGAAGTGCCAACTATAGTCAGAATAATAGAAAAACTGCTGGACTTCGTCAGACGGGGCTTGAACACATTTCTATCCCTTTTTGGCTGTGACCATGGACCCAACTGCTTAGCCCTGGTCCTTCAGTGCCCTGCTCTGTGCAATGGAGGAACAACAGTACTTACAATGTAGGGTTCTCATGAAATTATAGTAACAATACAGGTAAGGCCCCTATATGCTTGTCTAGCAGTCAATGTGTCAGCTACTAGAGTTGTTATGATTATCACTATTATTTCTGACACAGAGCCAATATTCAATAGATGATGACCATGACTATCATGGAGTCAACTGAGATTTTTCCTCCAGCCCGCCATCTCTATCACCACCCCAGTTCTGGGGGTTTCAATATAAGTACTTAGACCTGCTATTCTTTATCGTCAAGTTTATATAAGATGGGCTGTGAAATAACTCAGGGAAGAGATGAAGCCATCCATTCTCCCCCTGCAAAATAAAGCTGATGAAAGCATTTCACAGAAAAGAGAGTCAAAGTTATGTCACTAAGAAGAATGAGAATTCTTCCAGCAGACCAAAGAGAGGGAAATCAATCTTCGGGGTGGTGTCTGATTTTAAATACATTCAGGGCAACTAGCCACTCCGGAGAAGGAGCTTTAGAGTCGCCACCTCCCCCAATATGGGACTAGATCCTGAGAGACACACAAGTACAGGGATGGTCCCCCACACCACCCCAGTCTCCACCATTGACATTCATTGATGAAAGCTAGAATTTATAAGACCTGGGCGAGAACTTAAACTTGATATTTTCCATAGGGTGGGCATTCCAATGACAGGCGAGGACACTGGAAGTGGTCAGGAGTGAAAATGCAAGGGCTCTTAGAAGAAGGAGGTGAGTAGATGGTTTAGAAGACCAAGGGACATTAGGAAGGCACTGTCATGTTGCCTTGGAGACATCAAGGTCAGCCTTCTAGCAGGTCAAGGCAATGAGAACTTGACCTTTGTGTGATCAAGAAGGCCCATGAAAATAACCTGGGGAAAATGCCAATTCTTCCTCCATCCTTAAAGGTTCTAGTCACCAATTCCAACACGTGTGTGTTGGTGTGGGAGGGTTCCCTACACATTCAAACAATTCTCAGATACCAGCTGAGAATTGTCCTACAATTCAACTCAGTTCTGAAACTATCTACCTGGAGACAGCGTCGGATCCACAGGTTAAGGTTTTAGCCCCCCATTTTCAGATTTCAAATGGAAGTCCAGGTTGTTACCTCGTTTTCTGACCGGCTATACATCAGGGGTTCCCATAACCTCAGGTTCAATTAATTTGTTACAGTGGCTCACAGAACTCAGGAACACTCAGGTAAGAAGTGCACAGACAAGGTATGGGGAAAGGACCCAAGCTTCCATGCCCTTCCTAGGCATTGCCACTCTCTCTAACTCCCACCCCCGGTTTTTATGGAGGCTGCTTACATAGGCATGGATGACCAAATCATTGCCCACTGATCCAACCTCCAGTCCCTCTCTGCTTCCCAATGTCTGGCGGTGGGACTGAAAATTCCAATTCTCTAATCATGTAGGTGGTTCTTCGTGCAACCAGCCCCAACCTTAAGCGTAGTCCAAAACCCACTCATTAGCATAACAAAAGACATGAGATTTCTTTATAGCTCTAATCGCTTAGGAAATCCCAAGGGTTTTAGGAATCTGTGCCAGCAATGGGGATAAAGACCAAATATGTATTTCTTATTATAAGTCACAATATCACAATTCTTCTCCCCACTCCATGCCCCTTTGGAATGATCACCTAAAGCACTTCATTAAAAGCATATCATGCCTCATTAAGTCCAGTGTGGGGCTACTTCAGGGAAAGCCAGGAGGGACAATGCTTTTTGTCACTGTTCCTTGGGTAACCACATTGCAGATCACAGGATGGCAGGAAGTAATCAGTCACTGCCTATCATCCCTCAGTGCCCTGACTCCCCAAAGAGGACAGCTAGAGATGCACGCTTGTGGACAGAGCGGAGAGGGGCCTCTTTACACCCGGAGCTCGGAGTCCGCTGACAGCTGTTCTAGACGCTGCAGATGCAGATGCTCTAGAGGAGATGCTGCGGGACCTAAGGCGGCACAGACGATGCTGCACACAAAGTCTCACCAGGACTCCAGCAATTAAACCTGTTGTTCGAAACAGCATTCCAAGGCGTACATTTGAAGATCTAATTGGCTTTCATTCAGGGACCCATGCAGCCTCTAGAAGGGTGCTCCCAGGGGCGGTACTGAAACGAAGGTTTTCATACACAGGAGGAGGGTGAGGCTAGAAGGCACAATATTAGCAAAAGAAAAGGAAGGCGTGGTTCAGGCCAGGTGGTCTTTTGGGGGACAGTCACGGAAGGAAGGCAGGGGTTCCATGGTGCACTCACTGCCCCTAATTAGGAGACGTCACATTGACTGTCTACAGGTCCCATTCCTGAGAAAAATTTGAAACCGTGATCAAGTCTCGGTTTTCTGCCGTGGGAACAAAGGACTCCATTTGGGGCTCGTAAGAGTTTCTTTTTCGACGCTGTGAACATGTTACCAAAGCTGTCTGTGAATGTCTTACCTCCTGAAAACCTTTTAAATACATGTGTCATTGCGCAGTGTAGATGTCAGTCTTGCCGCGACACAAGAAGCTACACCAGTTGACCCCTCAGGTCTCATAGGCTAAGCTCTTCGTGCTTATATATTACCATCAGGGAAAAAAGCGCCATATAAAAAGCGACAATGTCCAAAGTTCATTCACGCAAACATCTCGTTTTATCCTCAAAACCTCATCATCACAAGCCAATGAAGAAACCAGGGTTCACATACCGGAACTGATGGAGATCACAGAGCTCCGATAGAGAGTTTGACTCACATCCAAAGCCCCGACCCTAATTTTACACCTGTTCGCTTTGTCAGCCTGAACCCCCATCAGGGAGCGGGCAGCAGGGGTCAGAAGCTGCTCCATCTCCCAGAGATTCTGGGGGAAGGAGGGCACCCTGAACACCAGCTGATCTGCGTGGTCTTAACACATCGGAATGAAAACAGCAATTCTCTTACACTGGAAGGGTTCAGAACAAGTCACCCTAAGGTGGGCCTCTGTGGAATGGGAATTATTTGGAGCTAAAGGCAACCAACACCCTACAGGCTGGAGAGAAACTTCTACCTTGCCTTAATTACCCAGAAGAATTTAAATTAAGGGCCTTGCTGATAACAGTTTATCAGAGATAAACATTGTGACCGATTTATCTACAGAGCAAGGCAAACTTGTAATTATTGAACATCTGCTCTTCTTATCGTCCTGCAAGGACCCTCCCGCTCTCTGAAGCCCCAGGACAGCTTTCCCGTCCCCAGGTCAGAATGCCTCACATTCCTCATTTTAACTCTCTACCCCCAAACCCCTCAGGGATGTGGGGTTCCCATATGTACATATGTAATTAAATCTGGTTACTTCCTCTTATTTCTCTGTCTTATGTAGATTTCATTATTAGAACAGCCCAAAGAAACTTGAAGGGTAGAACAAAGTTTGTTTACCCCGCAATACAAATGATCTTTTACATTTTGTTTTGTTCCACTCAAACAGCAACTGAATTCTTCTGTTCACTCAGCCCTCCCCCCGACCCCCTCCTCTGCGGATTGCTGTGCTGGAAGCTGTGACACTGGGTACAGACAGGCCAGCACATGGAGCCACGGGGGTTTGGCCTTTGAACGAGGACATAAGGCTTGTAAGTCAGAGTTCATTTCAACTGGAATTTCCTTGTGCCCGGACAGAGACAAAAAGTGAGGTTGGACAAGACAGGATTAGTCTGCCCTATGGTCAAAGGGAGAACTCGCCTTTGATATTCAAGATAACTTGAAAGGCAGAGATGTGCCAAAGGGGTCCCAAGTTGAAGACTGGACAGATCAGACTTGGTCAGCAAAGCTGGCTTTAGCAACCGGGGAAGACTGAGTCTGTGTTGCTCTGGCCCCAACATAAGACTCCAGCCAAGTGACTCTGAGATCCACTTGGTTGAAACGTCTTGTAAAGTGGGACCTGTTTTCTCAGCTACAGGCAGGTTCTTTCCTTACTGGTGGTGGTTCTGCCACCACGTTCTTCTACAGAAGTGCATTTGGGGGTGCAAGGGGTGAAGAAAGGACATGCTCAAGCTTCCACTGGGGACCCCAATGTCTGCAGTTCTTTCAACCCCCGAGCCTGAGAACCACAGAGAGTCCTCAAGTTCAGCCCTGGACCCCCGGTCTTCCTAAATGTCTCGTGCACATTGCAATGTTTAGTCACATGTAGTTTGGGAGAAACAAAAAGAAAAGAATCGTGTGGGAGACTAATGAGAAAGAAGATTGGAAAGATAAGGTCTGGGCCAAATTATGAGGATCCAGAACACACAGGCCAAGGGAAGATTTTGGGAAACATGGTTATGTTTTTTCTTTTAGAAACACATTTTGCCTCTTGTAAACCAAAGATATATGTAGCTGACTACTCTTCAGTCAAAGATTTTTATAGCATTTAAACACTGTCTTTGTGCATTTGCCACAATTTATGCAAAGAATGCATCCCCAAAGGTTGTATTAAAGTCACATGTTGTAATTCAAATCATATTTTACATGCGCTCAGGGATCTTGTATTTAAAGAGCCCCTTATAAGCATTTCTTTTTTTTTCCCTTATAAGCATTTCATCTACTGAACACACATACACACACACCTACATGTGAGAGTCTGGATGTGTATATACAGTAAGTTTATTATGACTTAAATGTTGGATAAAACTGTGCCTAACTCATCCTCTAAATTTCCCTTCTACTAAACTCTTGATTTGCTGTCTTTTCCAAGGGCTGAATAGCCTGAGAGTAAAACCCACTGCCTTAAGCTATATCTGCCTTATCTTCAGACAGAAAGACACCAATTCATTGCCATTTACTTCATGCCCCAAATAAGCGATCGGCGGTAGGGGAACGTCTAAGGGAAGTGTGTTTTATTTTCAAAGGTTTAAGAGAAGGAGGAAGAACGCTGCCTGGAATCTCCCCCAGATGTCTATGTGGAATATTGTTTGTCTGTTTTGAAGGACATGGTGAGCTGGTGAAATGGGGGTGGCGGGGAGGGCAGTGACCTTCTGGAGGGAGACAGAGATTGCAAAATCCAGCTCGGAGAAACTTCCCAGATCAAAGAACTGTTTTGCTCAAGCTCTGCTCCCAGACCGTTCTGAATTACTGAGCTCGGCCAGGCAAAAATGAGCCTGTTGCTCAGATTCATACCTACAAAACAGGCCGACAGCTGCCAGAGGGGACCATATAAAAAGTGACCGTATAAAAGTGGGGGGCTGAGAAAGGTGAAGGGTTAAGCAAA
>PVKM010043232.1:0-12584 GCA_004027735.1 Carollia perspicillata
CATCTACTTTATACCTACTAATTATGCTGCTTCTTCCTTATACCTTCCCCCCCATTCCTCCCTTCTCCTTCCCCACTGAACTCCCTCTGTGTGATGTCCATTTCTCTGATTCTGTTCCTCTTCTGGCTGTTTGCTTAGTTTTTGTTTTTGTTGTTTTTCTTTTCTTTTAAGTTCATTTGTTGATAGTTATGAGTTTGTTGTCTTTTTATTGTTCATATTTTTATCTTCTTTTTTCTGAGATAAGTCCCTTTAATATTTCATATAGTAAGGGCTTGGTGATGATGAACTTTAACTTGACCTTATTTGGGAAGCACTTTATCTGCCCTTCTATTCTAAATGAAAGTTTTGCTAGATAGAGTAATCTTGGATGGAGGTCCTTGCCTTTCATGATTTTGAATACTTCTTTCCAGCCCCTTCTTGCCTGTAAGGTCTCTTTTGAGAAATCAGGTGATAGCCTATGGGAACTCCTTTGCAGGTAACTGTATCCTTTTCTCTTGCTGCTCTTAGGATTTTCTCTCTGTCTTTAATCTTGGGTAACTTAATGATGATGTGCCTTGGTGTGTTCTTCTTTGGGTCCAACTTCTTTGGGACTCTCTGAACTTCCTGGACTTCCTAGAAGTCTACTTCCTTCACCAGATTGAGGAAGTTTTCCTTCATTATTTGTTCAAATAAATTTTCAATTTCTTGCTGCTCTTCTTCTGCTTCTGGCATCCCTATAATTCGGATATTGGAACGCTTCAGGTTGTCCCAGAGAGTCCTCAGCCTCTCTTCATTTTTTTTGGATTCTTGTTTCTTTGCTCTGATCCAGTTGGATGTTTCTTTTTTCCCTTTGTTCCAAATCATTGCTTTGAATCCTGGTTTCCTTCTTGTCACCGTTGGTTCCCTGAATATTTTGCTTTATTTCATTTTGGGTATCTTTCATTTGTTCTTTCATTTTTCGACCAAGCTCAATCAGTTCCGTGAGCATTTTGATTGCCAGGGCTTTAAACTCTCCATCAGTTAGGTTAGCAATGTCCTCACCACTTAGTTCTGAGGTTTTGCTGTGTTCTTTCATTTGGGCCCTATTTCTTTGCCTTGGTGCAGCAGTCTGGTTGTTCGGGTTGATTTTTTCTTTAATTCCTTGGCTGTCAGAGTTCCATGCAGTTTGATTTTCTGGTACTTCTGGTTGTTTATCGATTTTAGATTGGTTGTTATCCTCCTTTTGGTTTCGAGAGGAAGTGAAGGGTTTCTACCTACGCCTCCATCTTGGCCGGAACTCCCACAAACTACTTTTCAGGCTCTATGAACTGCAGCTCTATTTAAATCTCCCCAGATGTGGGACTCTTACATGCTGGATCTTAAACTTATGCTGTAAGATTTTAATTTAACTGTAACTCCTCTTAAAAATAAGAGTCTCCAGGGAAGGGAATTTCAGGGGAAAAGGGGAAGGGTTTACAGGAACAAGTATAAAGGACACATGGACAAAAACTAGGTCAGGGTGAAAATGGGAGGGAGGTGGGGAGCACTTGGGGGTTGGGCTGGGATGGGAATAAAAGACAGAAAACTGTACTTGAACAACAATTAAAAATAATAATAATAATAATAATAATAATAATAATAATAATAATAATAATATTTTAAAAATGAGTTTCTAATGTCCACCTTTATACCAATAGTGATAGACACCAAAAAATATATTTCATCACTATTTTTACTTAAAATATTTTTAAATAGTGATGACAAATTACTGTGAATTACCTTTTAGTCATAAAATTATTTCATACTTATTTAAAATAATAGTAACCCATCAATAGCCTGTCCATGCAACTGCTGTAGAGAGAAACTCTATTCTGAGATTTATTGCTGCTTCTTTATTTGAAACTAGAAAAATACTGCTTCACTTAAGTAAACTAAATGTCTTAAAATGTATAACAAAATTTTTAATGAATAACTCCTAAGAATAAGGCTAATAAATATTAATAAGAATAAGATTGGGCAGAATGACAATGAGGGGCAGGACAGAGAAAAACAAAATAAAAATTTGATTGTTCTTTTTTTAAAAGTAACTTTTTCTAGGGAGTCCTTTACAAGTGTAAATAAAAGTATACATTTTTATTAAAATTAGAGAGCAAACATGACAGTGATATATTGTACTAAGTCTAATGTGTCGACAATAATGTAACTAGCTTGCCTGTCCTGAGTTAAGAGGTGGACTGACCCTGTGTTTATCTCCTCTATTTCTGCAAATACTTGGCTATAATGAAGGGAAAGAAACTGTCTTTGAAAAGGTACTCGCCCCCCAGGACAACGGGAATGGGCCTGAAGACAACAGAAGATCAAGCATCCCAGTAAGTGTTGGGAAGCTGGGAAGTAGACGGAAGGTGGTTCAGACAGGAGTCCTTGACCCGTGGTGACTAAGGGCAAAGGGGGCCCAGGGCACTGCCCAAGGGAAAAGGGAAGTAAAAACCTCAAAACACAGAGTTTCTATGCAGCCCCCAGGCCCCGTCCCACACCCACACAGGGCAGTACCAGCACACCGAGTTCTCCCATCACTGGCAGAAACACAGGTTTACTGTCCCAAGAAATGGAATGAGCACAGACCAAACAGAATGGGGCTGAACTCACAGGAACTGGGTGAAAATCAGCTCGACATGGCTCTCTGCACCCTCTTCGTCCATGTTACTCCCAAAATGACAGCAGAGGGACATTGCCTCAGGCAAGATATTAGAGGCACACACTCTGGGAAAAGTGTAAATAATGATTTGGGGGCTTCAGAGAAGCTTCTTTATGACCTAATGAAGCCCACCTGACGACAGCCTTAACTGGGGCGCACAGAGCTTCCAACAGCCTTTATTTAGAGTCTTTCTTATATGTATTAAGGCCAGCCCCAGATCAACAGACATCTGAGAAAATTCTCCAGCAGGAAATAGAGCTCAAACTAAACAGGAAAAAAAAAGGGAGAGAGAGAGAGAATAGGCCTAGAAGATGCAGAGACAATGCAGGTTGCTGAAAAAAGTCTATATTATCTTTGAATAAATGCAGGATTTCATGAACATGAAATTAAAAAATAGATAAAAGTTAGAGGGATTAAAATACAATAAAACTAAATATTCAACAGAAACACTAAAAAATAAAGTTTTGGAAATAACTCTAAAGTTAGAACAAAGATAAAATGGGCTAAAAACTGAAAATTATTTTAAAAATTAAGAGATGATGTAGTATAAAGATCTAAGACTAAAAGGATTTCTAGAATAGGAAACATAAAAACAGAGGAGAGAAAAGTAGTGAAGAAATCATGCAGGAAGATGTCCCAGAACCGAAGTTTTAAGTCTCCAGATTGAAAAGCCACCTAGACACATTGAATGAAAAGACACATTCCAGGGAATTGAACGCAAAAAGATCCATCCAAAGCGGAGCATAAAGTAAACATCCTGAAAGTTTCCAAAAAAATTAAACAGCTCCTGTATCAAGCAATGGGAATCAGAATAGCATTGGATTTCCCAACGGCAAAAGTGGATGACAGATGATTAAAGTAACACCTGAAAATTTGGAGGGATAATGAGTTTCCTCTGAGAATGCTACACCCAGCCAAACTACCAATAAAGTGTGATGGTCTCATAAAAAATATATTGTGACATGGAAGCATCCAAAAATTACAACCTCCAAAGGACACATTCTTAGGGAAGTACTGGAAGATACATCTCAGCAAAACAGAGCAGTTAGAGAAGAGAAAGGCACAGGATATAAGAAACAGAGACGCCAGTCAGAGAAGAGCAAAGGAACATTCCAGGACGGCGGCTGAGTCGCAGACTGAATGCAGACCCGGGCTACACTGCAGCAACGAGCTGCAGGAACTGGTTGTCCCAGAACACAAAATGAAAATAACTGTCACATCTGACCACGTATAAATAGTACAGGGAGGGCCTTCATAACGCTTTTGGAAGATTCGGCAAGAAGAATTAATAGCTATATTTTAAAAATACTAGGAAAACAAACAAACAAAGGCAATCGTTAACTCTAAGAAAAACAAAAAGGTCTATGAGGATGGAAAGGTAATCAACATAGAATGATTATTACGCAGCAGTAATGATGAGAATACAGAATATTTACTGAAACCCAAACTGTGCAATAAATATACTGGCAGGATGGTAGACGGGGAAGAAAAGGAAATAGAAAAACTAAATATCCAACTGTCACAAGGAGAAGTCAAGGACCAGAAAAAAAGCTGAAAAGTAGTTTAGGGAACAAAAACTAGGCATTGCACAGGGGCGAGCTTGTCTTTATAAGCCTGTAGTCACTGCCTTATTTTGTAGTCTACTTTGGTGTGTAGTCCTGATAAAAGAAAATAAATATAAAAATAAATTAAAACTAAGTTTAGAAAAAAAGAAATCAGACTACTGCAATAATAAATTTATCTTAATGTATTTAAATGTTACCACGGAAAATGATGGCAGTGAATCTTAGTAAGAAAATAAAACGCAGGGTTAGCTGCCACTAAGGAAATATGGCTGGAATAGCCATCTAAGAAGGATTAAACAGATTTTTTCTTGAATACATATCATATACCACAGAGAACAAATCTTTTAATAGTTATTTAATAGTACATATATGTGTGTGTGTGCATACATATATATACGAGTACATATATTATTTCCCATGAAATTGAAATATGCAATTTATAGTAATCCTTATTAATTTATAAATTGAAATACCTACATGTATATGAACAGTAAAAATTCTTAAGGAAACATGCGTCTATTTTATAAAAAGAAAAATAAAAAGCTTATGGAAAACAAAATCATAATTAGTTTCAAATTATTAAATAAATGTATGTCCAAGATGAAGATTCACGATGATGTGGTCTCATTTTATATTTCACAAAGCACATGCTTAAAATATTTCCAAGTAATTTCGCCTTGAAGGTTACCTCTAGAGGGTCTGTTTGAGGTTGCTTTTCCTTTTTTAAATTAATACCAGGTTTCTACACACTAAACCCTGGACAGTGAGTCTAACGATTGTGGAAGATGCGGTTCTGGTGGATGTGCACTTTTGGAACTGCCCTGATGAGGAAGCAGAGTCCTCTAGAACTGAGAGACTGGCCTTCAAGGTGCTGCCATCTACCTCTCACATCTGTGATGCTCGGGACAGTGGCCTCCCAAGCTGGACGCTATGGCAATCCACCAGGGGCAGGAAAAAAATAGAAAAACCTTTACTTGGATTTTTTAATGTGCTCCTTTACGTTTTATTTCCGTAGACTTCATGCACTGCAGACGAATTGTGCAATGATATACATATATATAGAATTTATAAATCGGCATACATATAACGGCAGTGTATTATCAAAAACTTTCCTGATGAAATGTCATGATCAAAAGTATTTGGAGCCACTGATGTGGAGACGGCTCCCTACTTCTGGTTGGCGAACCACCAATAATCTACAAGAGTAATACAAGTGTTCGTGAAACACAGGAATGTTGAAATGCAAATGGCTAGATTTTTCACAGCCCTTGATAAATACATTTGTCGCCCATATGGTGCAGACTGTGCTGAAATTGTTTTAAAATAACGCACTTGCATGGCGGTCATAAAAGCTCTTGTTGATGAAGTGATGTTCTACAGAAAGAAAATACCAGGAGACCGCTGGTTTGGGAATTAAATTCTCAGCCATCCTATGGGTGCTCGATTCTCTCATATGGGCAACATCCAACTCAGTAGTAGCTACTAGTCACGTGGGGATGCCCACCTAACTAAAATGTAACAGAATGTAAGACTCACATCCTCAGTCGCCTTAGCCACGTTCAAGTGTCCAAGAGTCACAGGTGGCTGGTGGCGACCATAATGGACAGTACAGGCAGAGGACACTCTCATCAGTGCAGTTAAGTTCTATGGGACTGCTCTGCCCTAAAATAATCTTCAGAAATTCTCAAAAATGGTGAGATTGTTACACTTACTAACTGTTACTTTGTCCTTGTCCCCCAGCATGATGTTGTTCGGCGTCAGGTCTCTGTGGACGATCCTCTTCTCCTTGTGTAAGTACCGAAGAGCTAAGCACAGCTGCAAACAGCAAAGAAGAAGCAAATCTTATTTCTCCCAATACGCGTATAACCACTGATGACTACTACACATGCCTCTAAGGCATCGGCTTGGATTGTCACCGTTTCATAGAAAAACTTAATGAAAATAAAAGTGTACCTGAATAAATATTTTCCACAGTCTTTCTTCAGTAAAATGAAGTTGTTTCTCCTTCAAAGAACTGAAATGCTCTCCGAGAGGGGCCCCTTCTATAAGCTCCATAACTATATACAACCTATCATCTATGTAGAACAAAAACACACAAAAAAAGGTAATAAACATTGAAGCTCAATAAAGATATTTTGGAAACATTCAGGATTAGAGTCGGAGCTTCCCGATGGGTCTGCAGGGCACAGCACCAGAGTTAGAGACGCATGTTAAGATAGGATCCACTCAGCCAAGAAGGGCACGGGGGTGCGGTGGGGGGCCGTGGGCCCACTGGAGCCCAGCGACAGGCTGTCTCCTAGCACGAGTTTACGCCAGCAAATGTCATTTTTTACATAGGCTGTGATGTGGACTGGCTGAAGGTGCCAAAGAGAACAAGCTAATGATCCCAAGTCGTGGGGAATTTTCTGAAGACCATGTAAACCCACCTTTCCTCTCAGTCGCCTAATACTGACCCTTAAATCAAGTCAGCCATTCAGAAAACTGCATTTCATATGCACTGTTTTGTAGTCTCTTAGATTCACCTTTCGGATTTTTGCAATGGTTTCATGCCATGGTCTTGCAAAGAATGACAAAGCTGAACCACTGCCCGGGATGCACATCCCTGTACTGCCCCTCAGCAGCAGAGAAAGCTGGGCTTCTGCTGGCTTCATCTGATGGATACTAGAAATCTCACAGCTGATGGTGTTCGTCTCTTTGCTTTGGATGCTAAGAAACAAAGAAATAAATTCTACTTCTTCCTTCCAAACCAATGAGACAACTAACAATGGTATGTAACATGTATCTTTTTTGGTGTTTGGGATGTATGTAAAGTGGGTATGTCCACAATATTCACAAAGGCAGACCATACTACACGTGGTTCTGCACCTTACAGGCTTTCTGCTCGACATCCTCACACGTCGGTGTACAGAGACCCACGCCATTCTCTCTGCTGGCTATGTAACATCCACAATACACACAGATCACAGTTTATGTAATCATTCTCCCAAGGACAATCATTTATATTATTTCCAATGTGTCATAATCCCAAGAAATATTTTTATATGGACTACCCTTACCTCTAGGCTTTATTTTTACTTTTCTCATATTTTAGGTATTTTTAAGCTGCTTCCATTTTTTTTGGAAGAAACTAGGATATAAAAAAACTATTTTTTTGCTTTAATTTTTAACTCTGACAAGTTGTGCCACTTCAGCAGAAGGTAGAAGCCAACCTAGATATCTTTATTATAGGATACACAGTAAATTACAGACAAGTATTCTAAGATCAAGAACCAACAGCCAAGGGTGCATGATGTACAGGAGACTTTCAGCACTGAGTTCCTCCGAGTCATCAGGGGAAAGGGGATGGGTAACATCACAGCACGTCCAAGTCCAAGTACACACCGTCTGGCCTCACAGGAGTAACTCTAGAGGGGCCGTGAGGAAACCCCAAACTTTGCCTTATATTTCTTAAATCTTCCTTCAAAAAGAGGTTTACTTCGAAAGTTCATATGTGACGTTCGTCATTAAGATTTGTCAATACTTATATTACTTCAGTCAGAAGTCCCATACTGTTTTAAACAATTGACTGTTTTGGCTTTATCTCAACGTTTGGATTCAGTATTTCATCATCCTTGCAAAACCTGCTAGCCTGAGAATCTGTCAGGCCTCCATCACCACCTTGTGGCAATTACTGGAACTTCAGGCAAAAGAAATGAAAGACCTGGCCCACTGGCAATGTATTTTGGAGGTGAAAAAAGTCATCTAATTCAACACAAACAACTTTTGACTTTTTTCCTAAAATATCACTATTCTTAAGTTTTCTTATCTCCTGATTCTAAGTGACTTTTACGTGTATGAAAATAGCTATAACTACTATTCTGGTTTGGTCACTTGGTGTCTCTCCCGCGGGAGTCTGGGTATTTCATACACATCTTTAGCTCATTGATTATCCCACTGTCCCACCGATCAGGAAGGCCATGCACAAGATGGTCGCCTGTCACAGAAACAGCAAAAAAAGTAAAGAAAATAGATGGCTAATCTTATTTTTTGACATTCAAATATACAAATGTGCCACAAAGATACATTCCCTTAATTAAAGATGTCATGAAACTCATACTCACTCTCCAGAAAAGTTTTGTAATAGCGCACAACATTGGGATGGTAAAGCTACGAGAAAACAGAAAACAACGTTACACGCCTTCAAAATACAAACTGTTTTTACAGATAATTTAGCTGGACTTCCTATTTGAAAACAACAAGAAAAAAGTATTGTATTCATATTTATTTATAAAACCAAGCATTTTAAGTTATCACCTAATTCACATTTTTCCATGATTCTTTTTATTTGCTGCTTACAAAACTAATCTGAAAATAGCAATTTCCTCTATAGCCTTATCAAATAGAATTAAAAACTGATTGTGCCTTATCACCAAATGTAACTAAAACCGAGAATCGTAGAACTAGAGGGAACCTGAGGAACCCATTCCGCCCTCCCAGCCCCACCCCCAAACACAGACTGCAGAGAGGAGAAAGCAGAAAGGGAGCAATTATGTCAAATACATTCCTTCTTCGCCACTTAAATATTGATATTTGCATGCACTGTTTATGTCTCTTTACACTGTTTGTGTCTTTTTATACTCCCCAAAATGATTAATATGAAACAGAAATAAGAGTTATTAACTCCATTTAAATCTTAATTACTGACAAGGACTTCCTTCTTGAGCAAACTCTCCTCGGGCTTCTCTGGGCCCTGTCTGACTAGGCCTCATCCGCGGCCTGCCTAGGTTTGGCAAAAATCCCAACAGGCCAGTTGAGTAAGAACCTCCCTACTCTTGCTACCCAGTCAAGTTCCTCCCCGCCCCTCATCCTCGCCCTTATTATCTAATCAAGTCTCTCTTTCCTCAACCTTGATACTAACCAAGTTCCTCTTAGTAACTTCCCACCCTCTGACCCCTCACCCCGCCTTCTGCTGTAATTCCCCAGCTATACCCCTGCCTTGGGAGTCAACCCCTACAGCTGTAGTCAATAAAACATTCATTGCCATTTCAAAGTTCTCAGCACAAGGAAAACAAAAATTGTAACTATGTGTGGTGATGGATATTAACTAGACTTACTGTGGTGATTATTTCACAATACATACAAATATTGAATTGTTCTGTTGTATATCTAAAACTAACATAATGTTATAAGTCAATTATATCTCAGTTTTTTAAAGTACCCAGTACAATATCTCTTTGACATAGTTTATCTCAGGAAGTGTCACAGAAATTCTACTTTTAAAAAAAGGCATTTTCTACAAGAATACTCAAAATTTTATAGTTTTTTATTTATATTTTGAGTTTCAAGGTAAATTGAAATCTGTTTCATCTCAGAATAGTCACCATTTCATCAATAAATGGTTTGCATCTCTTTTTCGCCTTTTTTTTTTTTTTTTGCGTTTTTGAAGTGCAGTCTGCTAGCTGTTCGCCAAAAACCTAGTGTCCAACTCCTCCTTGGCAACAGAGGTGTCACAGGACATGGCTTCCCAGTAAGAGGTCCCATCTCTCAGCCTCGCCAACTGCCAGGAGCAGGCCTGACACTCGGTCCGCACCACTGGAGTGAGAGGGAAGCAGGCACGCCTGTGTCTGAGCCCCCTTGTGCCCTTCCTCTTCCCACCTTGGACATGAACGTGCCCCTGCCAGTTCCAACCGTGCAGATGCAGGCCATGCCTTAGATGTCAGCAGAGCAACAGCACAGAAAGAGTGGCCCCCCTGAGCGTCTGCGTGGAGCAGAGGACGTGGCCTGCCAGCAACGCCCACTTCAGGATTCTTATCAGAAGGAGAAAGAGCCCACTGCCTTGTGAGCCTCCTTGTTACTGCAGCTTAGTCTTAATCTTAACAAGTGCACTCTTCCATTCTAGTCCCACTTCTGCCACCTGTCTGTCATTGCCTCCTCCGTACAGGCCTCCATGTCACCATCCTCTCCTTGGGTTCGCTTCTCTGGCGAGAGCACAGCTGTGCAATTTTAAGTTACCTCGAGGCCGGAGCAGACGCCTCATGTGCGGCCCCACCCTGACACTTCCTTTTCCTGGGGAATGGGCTACAAAGTAGTCTCCCTCATCAGCTAGCAAGTGGCCGGCAGATTTTAAACAACACAAAAGCAGGAAAGCAGTCAGAACCATATCCTCCAGACCTAGCTCACTGGCCAGGACTATGTCCAGACTTCAGTTCAAATGAAGATACCGGCTCAGCTCAGGGCAAAGCCCCGTTCCAGCCTGTGTTATAATGAAACAGCACACTGCCAAAGGCTGGGTTATCCTCAGAGTGAACAAGCTCAAACGTTTTTGAAAAATCTAACCAATGACTATATAAAAGTCAACTATAAAATAAGCTACTGATGATCGTAGTTATTATCATTTAAAAATGGGAGTAAACTGTAATTCCGGTGCATTCGCGTTCACGAAGACCTTTACGTCCCAGCACGGGAGCTGTGCCAGTTTAGCCGGAGGAGAGCGGAGCGCAGTGAAGGTGGTGGCTCTCCACGGCAGTTACAAACGAACAGGGTCCGTAATGCATGCACCAGAAGGGAAAGCTGAGAAAGCAAGCAACGCGTTCTTGGATCACAAAAAGAAATCCCATTTCTCCTCTGACATGTTTATTTTTCTCCTCCAAACAAAGCTTCATAATGACAGTTAATTAAGTTGTTACACTATGACAGAATATTCTGCCCATGCTAATAAATAATAACCCATCTGGAAAATGCTCGTTTTAGATTTCATAAGCCATATTTGAGGAATGTGAACAGCTTGGTTCCACTTGACAAAAGTCAGGGAACTCTTAGTCATATTCTGGTGCATGTAACTTAGTAACCGAACATTCTACAATATAACAAGAGGAAATGGATATGCTTACAAAGCAGCGGAGAATTTCTCCTGTAAGCATCACCCTGTGCTATAAACTCTGTGGTTCTGCACCCCTTCGCCCTGACACGAACTCCAGAAAGTGTTTCTATGGTTCAATGTCAAGCCTTAGGAAAAGGAGCTGGCTAAAATATCCCCACCTTAATATCAATGATTTTAAACAGAAACAGTTCTTACGATCGTGGGCACGGTTAGCAGGAGAACTCTGCTTCCTTTTGTTGACATTTGTTTAAGGAAAACACCCTCATAAACAAGAAAAACATTTACCTGCTCTTTAATTATGGTTAACTCAGAAACAATATTCTTCACGCTGCTGTCCCGGGCTTTTTTATCCTTTCCAAATGCTGGGTTATGTAAGTTGACCTCTTTCATCGCTAGGAGATTCTGACCACTACGCTTTCTAACCTAATAAGAAAAAAAAAAAAAAAGGAATGAGGGGTGGCTGAGAAGGGAAGAAAGAGGTACATTAATAAGGTCACATGATTAAAGCAAGTCAGGGAACTTTTAAAATTCTACCTGTATCTACACCAAGCTCAGCTTTATGAAATTGGTATTTCCTGGGCCCACCTGCAACATTCAGTGGGATTTTACTGCACAGACACAGAGCCACCGGTGTGAATGGGGAGAAGGCGTTATGCAACGGGACACGCCATTCTGACTGTTTCTTTGTGAGAGATTAATGACAAGGGATGGCTCTCTTCAAGTCAGTGACCGATTTCTAGAGCTGAAAGTCAAGATTAGACCACATTGATGCAGCTGTATGATGGATAAAAACAACCATTCTAATCTTGTATCTATTTTCCACTACTTTTCCATGAGAGGGATCCGCTCAACCGTGGGAGGGTGTGCAAGCGGGACACCTGGTGTGCTTGGGGACACAACAGGTGCTCCCCCCCGGCACAGTCACCTTGTAAACACAGCCAAAAGCTCCGCTTCCAAGATGATCCAAAATTGCATAGTTGCCTATATATTTCGAAGGAGCTTTATTCTGATTAATGCTTTCAATATTTTCAGCAATTTGCTTCAGTTCATCCTCCTAACCAGAAAAAGAAAAAGAAAAAGAAAAAGAAAATGGGTTGCTGTGATAAATTCCATCCTGACCACAAAGCAGCCTGCCAAAATGTAAAACTCAAGACTCACCGCTAATAAATTGAACTTGGAGACCAATTCTTCATAAGCACTGATATCACGAACATAATGTCCTATATCGATGAAGACCTCAAACAAGTCGGTGGGGAAAAGTCTGCAGGGAGAAATACACACATGCACTTCCTGCCGGATCTGGAAACTGCTGGCCACTCCTTCCATCTTAGACCTAGCTCACTCACAGATTAATTAAACAGCCTTCACTTCCTCAAGTTATCGACCACGTTGGGGGAAGTAATACGCACCAGCTCACCTCACAAAAGTGAACTAAAGCTACAGTTTGTAAGGTAAGGGAAAACAAACACAAAGCTCCAGAGGTCTGCCATATGGCATCCTGCTTATA
>PVKM010043233.1:0-12575 GCA_004027735.1 Carollia perspicillata
CCCCTGGAAGACAAAAGGCCCGGATGCCTCCAGCTTGTCCCCAGGTGGTACTCTCTAGCCAGTGCCCCAGGAGGGTGGCTGTTTCCCAAGAGCCAGGATGGGCTTTACCTGTAGTTTCTGAAACAAAAGCTTTAACATACACATTACTTACTAGACTTACAACTTTTTACCTTAAGCTAAAATTTTCCAAGTCTTGAGTCCCCTGTCAATCCATTTTTGGGAAAATGCACAGTCATTTGATTTATAAAAGGAACACTCTTTAAAACAACACTTAGATCTGTGTGTGACATTAAGAGATGAACAAATCTTATAGGAAATTTCGAGTCAGTGAGTTTGGTGTTTACATAGAAGTCATTTTCACTTAAATAGTATTTTACACATTTGTGAATTATACTGCAGCTGCATTGCAGATAGTCCTTTAGAATTGGGAATTCTGATACCCAAGGGATGGAGGGAAAGACAGGAAACTAAAAAGTTTGTTTCACTTTTTGCAAATGTGTCACTAGCATTTGTAGTTCTATTTCATTAATGTTAAAATCACGTAAAGATAACAAAAGAGCAGGTAAACCTTTATATTTTTGTTTTAAGGATAAACTGATTTTACTGATGCTACTTTCATATATAAGGCATATTCTCTTTCTGCATTTATTTTCTCAAATGGTCATTTGGATAGCAGTGTATTGAAAACTTAAGAACACCATAAAGTTCATAATAGGAAATTATGGATTTAAGAAGCATGAAATGAATGTAAAAAAGGATGGGTTTCATGGAGATTTTTTATCTTCTTTCCATTTATCATATCTTTTAATTTTCAGCTTGACTTTTATATGTGCTTAAGCCTTTTGGACGTTTAATTTACTAAATGATTTGCTTTTAAATATAGTCAGCTCTCAGTAAACCAATTTCTGAATTGTGTATTTTTTATAGATCACTTTTAATCTTAGGCTAGATTTTTTTCCCCCTCACTGTGGTCTTTTTTTGTGTGTCTTGTAGGAAGGGAAAATGGATTATCATGTTTGTCCAAATAAACAACCCAAATGTGAATCTGAGACACAATAGAAAACAAGGAAAGACTAAATATTATAAAGCGTTCTAAAATAGAATTGAGTGAGCCCTGGCTAGGTAGCTCAGTTGGTTAGAGCATTGTCCCAGTACGCTCAGGTTGCAGATTTGGTCTCTGGTCAGGGGACACACAAGAATCAACCAATGAATGCGTCAATAAGTGGAATAGCAAATAGATGTTTCTCTCTCACCCCCACTCTCTCTTTCTTTCCCTCTCTTTCTCCTTTCCCTTTGCTCTATCTTTCTAAAAAATAAAATAAGATTGTTTGTGAATTGTCCGTTCTCCCATATCATCAGAATGACTGAAAGTTGGCTGTGTGTGCTTTGTACTGACTGCCTTTAAAGTTTAAAACGACCTCCTTTAAATAATGGTGGGGCAACAGTAGGTTTACAGTTAGTCGTTGGTGTGGTAAATAATACAATCATTAATAATAATACAAGAATAAACTCTGTTTCATATACTCACAACTGTAAACCTACTGTTGCCCCATGCTATATTTAAAGAGAATCCAGAAAAATAATAACAAAAAAGAAGTGAAAGATCCCGATGTTCTTCTGACATAATTATTACTTTATCTTTCCTGGAAGCTAAGAGAAGCCAGTCTATCAGCAACTGTGTCCAACTCTCTGAGGCTTTGCCTGCCACTAAAAGCGTCCCGCTCCTCCTCCACAGCGCGAGCACTCTCTTACCTGGTCTCTCTTACTCCTCTTGCTCTCACAGGCTCCCAGGTACTGTACTGCTTTCTCATATGTCTGTCAGTGTGCCTGCACATCTTCCACTTGCCTTTGGGTCTCGCTTTCTTTGTTAATGTCCTCACATCACGCATGTGGACCTGGGCATTGTACTTTGTGGGGGTTTTTTCAATGAATGCTAATAATCATTATTATGTAGGTAGACATTTAGTAGCAATTAATAGTCAAGAAAAATTTCTGTAGCACCACTGGTCTTTGCAGTTAAGAAGGATAAGAGGGGTGTTTTGGGGGCTCATAGTTTGTAATAGAGGGAAGTAGTCACGTCTGCCTCAATGTACCTTCTATCCAGTGCCTTGAAAATGGAAGGGAATTTTCATAAAATTTTACAAAAGATTGAGCATTTCAATGTTAGAATGCTTGCTGTACCTCCTCTAAAATGAATACATTGGAAAAATTATGCTGGCAAGACTTCTTTGGAGTTAATAAATCATAGTCACATATAAAGTAATGATCAGTTTATGCAGATATATACTGCTTGTTGAGATTTGCGTAACTAAAATCCCTGCTAAAAAATGCTGTAACTTTTCAAATAAAGCAAAATTGTTCCTGAGCTTCAGCCAATTAATTAGCTGCATGTGATTTATGCACAATATAATGTCTTAGTGGTTTATTAAGACATTATAGCAATAAACCATTAAGACATGATAGCACCAAAAGTGATTTTGGGCATAGATACTCCAACAAGAGGATTTACTTCGCACTACAGTGAATAATTAGGTTTCAGTCTACTTGTTTTTTAAGTGATCCTAAGACGAACTGAATCTTCTAAAGAGGGAAATATTTTCATATTCTTTTTTATTTTCAGAAAGAAGGCATTATTAGTATTTATTTAATATTGGAGATAGCCTAATTGTGGCTCTCTGTACCACTAAATGATGTCATAGTGTGGCTTAGCAAAGCAGAATTAAAGTTGGGTTTCCCTGATGAGTATGTAAAATATCATATTATTTAATTTACAGAATATGAGAGAAGATAATTTTATTGAGAATAAGGACTATGATTCTTAGAAGAGTCTTTTTCTCAGTAAATACCAAAGGTGAAAAACATTAAGATTACTATATAGGGTGATGGGTACCAGTCAAATTACTGATAAGCATTAACTCTTCGGTAATTTGGTTTTCAAAAATAACTTCTATTTAGAGATGATTAATAAACTATTTAAAATTGTTTAGTTTCCTATTTGGCTGATAATAGACCCAAAAAGTTTTTTCATGGTATAAAAATTTTTTTTTCACAGTCCATTTTTCCTCCCATATTATATAAGTTTTTACTAGTTTGTCTGAAATATTTTCTGAGAAGAAATCCTTGTTAGTAATCTCATTTGGGAGACTTTTTTCTCATTCACCCTTATAGTTTACTCAGATTCTTGATTGCTATGTATACCTACACTGTTCCAAGAAAAGTTGAGTATGATTTAGAGCCATGGGTGTCAACTGGGGATGATTTTGCTTCCCAGAGAACATTTGACAATGTCGAGAGACATTTTTGATGGTCACAACTGGAGCAGTGCCACTGATATCCAGTTGGTGGAAGCCATGGATGTTGCTACATAACCTGAAATGCACAGGACAGCCTGCACCACAAAGAAATACCTGACCTAGAGTATCAGTAGTGCTGAGATTGAGAGACCCTTATTTAGGGTGAAATGAAGCAGGCTGTGCTGGGTCTGTGTTTTCCTGTCTTTGGCATAAGATCTTATCCTTGTTTTTTTTAACTCAAAGAGTTAAGAGACTTTGCAGTAAAGTGAGTAAATTATTTATTTGTAAAGTAGTAAATTATCTTTTTGTTCTTTCTCTTTTATCTGATTACAGTGGTGACCTCCTCCTTAGTCCGATGCCATTTGTTCTTTAATATTAAGGTGATGTCATTGTCTTTGTGGTTGTTATATCAAGAGCCTGGGCCGAGAGCAATGCATTACCAGTCCTCAGTCTTAGTTTGTACATTCTTCACTGGTTGGCATAGTAGAGTCTTAAGCTTGTTCTCTAATTTAAATCCTAGTCTATTTACATGTCTTGCTAATCTGTTGCTAAAGATCTAGATAATGTAGATTCACCTAAACATAATGCACAGACCCATTTAATGCTGACTTTCTGGCCACCAGTTTTTTTACTCTAAAAATGATTGGTATTTTTTTTTGTTTAAATTAACATTTCTTCTTATTTTTATTTCTAATCTTTATGATTATTTGACCCACCAAATTGTGTTAATGATATAAACAATAGAAAGTTCCTTACCTTCAACCACTATTATTTCTCATTCTGATTCCTTTGTGATTTTTTATTTGGCCACAGCAGAATTTTGGGAAGGTCACAACCACCTGTAGCCCGTTAACATGAATAGCTACATAAAGAAACTTGTGGGAAGTAGAACTGGCAGTTTCATTGATTTCCCTTTTTCTCCTTTGTGGAAACAATTCTTTCTAGCTCTCTTGCAATTTTAACTGCTTTTAAGTTGGGACATTTATCGGTCTATAGCAGCAGTTTTCAGCCTTTTTCATTTCATGGCACATATAAACTATTCACTAAAATTCTTTGGCACACCAAAAAATACAATTTGTGCCAATGTGACAAAAAATGGGTATAATTTTAATTCATTCACACCAGACAATTATTGTTGTGTTTGCTGTTGTCATTTTTTTATTTGACAATCTAAGGGAAAAGAGGTCAGTGTCTCTGACTAAACAGGTATTGCATGTTTTAAAAATTCTTGAAGCACACCAGTGTGCCTGCCACAGCATACCAGTTGAAAACACTGATCTTTAGTGCTTACGGCCCTGAACATGATAGATACTATTTTTCTTTTATGAACATTGTAATAGTAGCAATTAGAGAATCTGCGATCTTTCTTCCTTTTAAAAGAGACTTAAGGGGACCTAATTGAAAGCCTCACTCAGCTGCTTCTGCAACAGGTTCTCTGGCTTCAGGGTGCACTTCTTGTCAGGAGTGCTTGCTGTTACGGTCCAGGCTGATTCATCTTTGGACTTGGTGATAAACATCAGGATGCCGAGTTGTTTTACACATCTTGTGTTTTTAACAGGAGTAGGTTAGTATCATGCACAGTGCTTTAAAAGATGGGAAGTTACTAATTTTGCTTATGCAACCTTGTATGAGGAGTAAGCAGAATCCCGAATTTTGGTTATTGAAGAATGAGTCTCACTCCATATATTAAGGCTAAAGAATGAGTGAAATTGCTTTGAAAAGAAGTCAGACATCTGGAATAAATAGAAGGTTCTGAAGAGCTTACCTACTTAATTTAATCATGCCGATTCTTCTCTCAGTGGAAAAAATGAAAGTAAGTCATCCTTATTTGATCAGTTTACTAGTGTTTTGAATGGAGCTTTAGAAAGCAGTGGTTTGGTAATGGTATTGTGTGACTTGTCAAGAAGCTAGAAAGTTAGCACGTTAAAAATGTGGGTTATCGGGTTAGCTGTGCTTGGGAGAATGTGAATGATGTGAATCTGAGATAGAATTGAACTCTTTGAAGTGGTTCAAATTGATACTGTATGATATTCTAAATAGAGAATGCATTAGAACTCCCAGGATTTATAATGTAATTTTTATATAACTTAATTTTTTCTATTTTAATATCATATAATCCTTTATCTTTGTATTTGAATATCAGTATTAAAATGGTTTTAAATATATTATGAAAGAGTAACTGCTACAACTAATACTGTACAGTGGAAGCAGCTTTAAATGTTAGTTGCTCTTCACAGACAAATGACCAGCAGAGGGAGCTCAAGAACTGGGTTCTTTTTTTTTTAAGAACTGGGTTCTTTTCCCTCCTCTTGGTTTTGTGTTAAGGAACTTCATCAAGAAAATACTTTTGGTGTTCATGTATTCATTTATGCAAAACATATATTGATTATATACTTAGTACAAAGTGTGAGAAAAGGCCAAGAAATGATACTTACAAATCATGTAAATTGGGTTTAAATTGTGGGATTGGTAAAATTTAAAATTCTTTTTTGCATACTGTATCACTTAACAGTCAACTGCAGGAATAGCTTGGAGCCCTCACCGCACTTTTGACATTGTTATTCTCCCTTTCCTTCCCCTCCTTATCATGGATGCTCCCACTCTAACCACTTCTGGTGGTTTCCACAGACTTGGACTTTCTCCACCTGAGAAGCCCCTACCAACAGTTTTACAAAAATAAAGTCTTAAGGTGGCATCGGGCCGGCCCGTTGGGTAGGCAGACCAGCTGGTGATGGCAGGCTCTTCATCTGTCTGTTGTGTTGTGGAGCAGTAGAGACATTCTAATTTGTAAACCATGGTGCTGTGGCTGTATCTCATCCCATCAGATGATGATGTTCTTTATCTTTAAAAAGGTGCTGCCAGGTGTTGGGCCAGCTCTTACTTGTCTGCTCATAGCCCAGAAACTATTAGCATAAAATTTTAAGTGACTAAACCCCACTCTTTTCATTACCCATAAAAACTGGCACTACTTATTTTTTAGAGCACTACTAAGCTCTTGGGCTTCCTCTACTGATACGGGATGAATAAGTAGATTCATTAAGAACTAAAACTCTTCCCACAAGGTTTCAAAGTCTTGCCTAATTACAATAAACAGTACAAGAACAGAGCTGGAGGGGGCTGGTCTGGCTTCCGTTGCCTAATGCTAAAGAGCCTGGAAGTAGACCTGTGACAAGTCCACTCTTGGGGATGTGTGGATAGATCAGAAATATGTACGTAGATCTTGTGTTTCTGTGTAGGAAAATGAACAGCTCGGCTATTCAAGAAAAGAGCAAAGACATCCTGGAACGACAGGGCTTTTTTTTTTTAAGATTTTATTTATTTATCTTTGGAGGGGAAGGGAAGGAGAGAGGGAGAGAAATATCAATGTATGGTTGCCTCTTGCGCGTCCCCTGCTAAGAACTGGGCTGCAACCCAGGCATGTGCCCTGACTGGGAATCGAACCATGATCCTTTGGTTCACAGGCCCATGCTCAATCCACTGAGCCACACCAGCCAGGCACAACAAGGTTTTAATGAGTTTGTGTACTCTTGTACCTTGGCTTTCCTTTGATTATACCCTCAGTTCAGCTTCCTGTCCATGTCTGAAATTAGACTGTGGCCCAATGCTCTAATTATAAGTAAAGGATCTTGCAACTTGTATCAGTATACTTTAAATGGGATTTTTATTTGGAAAGTGTAAATGAACTATCTTTCGTTGAAATCCTTTCTCTCATATTTAGAATTTTCCTACATAGAACGTCTTGAGTAGGGTGAACCAGAACGTTGGTTAGTGATGCAAATTAAGGGATTATACAGAGGGTGGCGCATTGACAGTGAGTCTTATTTCAGGTAAGGAGGTTGGTGGTACTACCAGGTAAGATGATACAGGATAAGTGTTGATTGGTTGCTTCTTGGAAGGAGTAAAACTTTACTAGTTAAAGCTTTCATAAAATACGGTGTTATGGTTATATGGATGTAAAGTTTCATGATTATGTGAGTGTGGAATCTAGTCAAGGATGTAATTGTGAGGCTCCTATACAGTGATAGAGGGCCTGGCAGGAGAGGAGTGGTGCAGTCACATCTGAATTTTAAAGGGGCGTCCTTAGGACCACGTAGAGGACCATGTGAGGGTGGCAAGAAAAGGGAGACTGTGACCAGTTAGGAGGATATTATGATAACCTAGGCAAAAGTAATGCCAAGCCAAAACTGTAGTTCTAGAGAGAGAAGGTACTGTGATCTTCCAGTGCCTTGCATTGTGTTGGTAGATTGAAGTGAACCGTAGAGTTTGGGAATGAGCGAGGGGGGCACTCATTCTCTAAGGCAACACAGTTCGTTACACTGCTAGGTGAGATTATCCACTGGTTAGTGCTCATCCGTGGTTTTCTGGGGTTTTGTTTTGTTTTGTTTTTTGTCATATATGTATTGATTTTCTGAAGATACCTGTGGATCATTTCTGTACTTCATGGATTAACTCAACATTACATTTGGTGGTACAAGTGACTAAACATTATTTTTTATTTTGGAAAGTTGTGCATTTGTTCATTGAAAGGAACAGAGTAGAAATCCCCATGTTTCCTTTTATCTTCCTTTAAGAGTATGTGTGTATGTGCGTGCGCACTGATTTCTGTGCCCTCAAATGTAAATAACCCACTCCTTGTATCTCCTGGGTCTCCCTTTCCTGGGCATGCTGTCCCTGAATTCCAAATAACTTTTATAATACTCAGCCATCTCTGTGGCTTTTTCTATCCCTCTCTTCATATAGATTACAAAACAAAATGCTTTGTAGAACTTAAAAGTAAATACTATATTATTGTTAACAAGTGTAGGAAACTTTCTAATGTAAATGCAGATTATCTTACTGCAAAATTTTTGTGGGGGAAAAAGCTATACCTAAAACTACATATTTAGAATCAGTTGTTTTAAGTGGCAAAATTATTTTAAAAAATTTTGAAATGCATCTCTACATGTTTTGTGTTCATGCCCACAGAAGTGGAAGAATGTCGGCAGTCAGAAGACGCAGCCGCAGTTGAGTCTGGTCACCCGGTGGCAGAGCAGCAGCAGCAGATCGTTCGGAGCCACAGTACGCCTGATGTCACTGAGCCACTGTGCTCAGAGGCGGCTCCGGGTATGGGAGGTTCTTCAGCAATGCAGAATTGTCCACTCTGGCTAGGAAGAAGCTTGTGTATCTTACTGCTTTTTACACTTTGTCTACTTACTGCAAGGGAATTTACTTCTTAGTTTTGGAATGTAAGGGTGTAATTTCTGGCAATAAAATATTTTCACTATTTATTTTAATATAGTTATATAAATTACACTTTATATGTCCAGTGTTTTTCCAGTGTGGCATGTTTGGGAACTAGAAAGATATCCCAAGTGGCTGGAACAGGCATGAATGTTACGCCACAGGGTCAGGGAGAGGAGGAAGTTAGGTAGAAGGCAGGGCAGGATTTAGGTGGATGTGGGATAGGGCCACGAAGAGAGCCACGAAAGTTGGAAAAATGGAAAGCTGCCCAGTCTTTTGAAAAACTTTATTGGTAGCTTGTAGACTCTATTGACATCGAAAATAATAAGTCCTAATAGCATTATTTTACATGGTTTCTCCAGCTTTCAGCAGCAACATGGTGTGGAAAGCCTAGAGGCCAATGGTTGGACCATTCATTGTATACATAGAATGAAAGAGCATATGTAAATCATGTCTAGTGTTAATGAACGTACTTACCATTCAGTTTACTTTTATGAATTATTAAGAAATAAGTCAACGTTATTTATTTACAAGTTATCTCAAAATTCTTAATGTCACAGTCATGCTAACCTCATCAAATGAGTAGGGAGGTATTGCTTCTTAGAATTTTCTTGAAATAAGAAAATGCAATAAAAATAATTTGAGAAATATATTATTTGAAGATTTTCTGTTCTCTGAAAGTTTTTGTGTAAGATTGCTATGATATTTTCCCCCTTATATATTTGGGTACAACCCACCATTTGCCAGGAGTTTTCTGTGGGGAGGTTTGAAAATACCATTCAAGTGTTAAATCATTATAAGACTGTTCAGATTTTCCTTCCCTGTTTTAATCTTGATAATTTTGTTTTTTCTAGGAATTTGTTCAATTCATGTATTTTTTTCAAATTGATTGGCTCTAGATTATTCACAAAGTCCTCTTATGATCTTTATGTTTGCAGGCTTTGTGATGATATTCCCTTTGTAGTAACTGATCCTGGATATTCGTTTTCTCATCAGTCTTTAATCTTAAGAGATTCTGAGCCACCTTACTGATTTCGTTTTCCTGTCTGCTTGTCTGGCTCACTCAGGCAGCTTTTTTCTGAGATCTTTTCTTTACAACCTCCAGGACAGTCTTCCTGCCTTCCCTTGTGCTAACATAATGTGCGGGGAAAGTAGTGGTATTCAGTCCTTTTAAAAGCTCACTGTGGGCCAAAGGTTTATGGTGTGGACTTGATCCATAGACTACCAATTAGTTAGCCAGACCTCTGACTACCTGTTTTATGTATCTTAGAATTTCTAAATTTAATAGTTACCTATATACAAAAATACTTTTTCAGTTTTACTACCTGACATATTCCTCCTGTTGATTTTTTTCTCCACCAAATCTCTAGGTCAGAAGATAGAAAACACACAGAATATGAGTTCTTCAGAGCCTAAGCCTATCCAAGAAAATAAAGGATATGTGAAGAAAGAATATGAAGGAATAACAGTAAGATATTTTCAAACCAAATTAATTTGTCATTAAACGTAAGTGTATAAATTACTGACACAATAATACATTTATTAATGGCAGTAATAGTTTTGCATTTAGATGATTTTAAAATCTTGCTTGCTTTCTATGTAAAATTATAGTCACATTGCAAAAATAGAAAAATTAACATGAAATGGAATCACCACCTGGTGTGTATTTGGCACTCTCTATTTTTGAATCAGGTATTTTTGCCTTTCAAAAATATGTTCAGATCCCTTGTTCCTGACATCATTTTAGGTAGTAGCCTCCACCTGACATGACTTGCTAGGTAAGTCAGTTTTTGCAAAGATCTGTTATGGTTTCTTTTTTTTTTAATATGTAAAATAGCATTTTGAAAACAACTATAAAGTATGAAGAAGAAAAGTTAAAAGTAGCCTATAATTCATTTATGCAGATAACTCCTATTTATTCATTTTTTAAAAATGTGGTATATATTCATAGAAAACTCCAACATCATAAACGGTTCAAAAGAAAAAGAGTGTGCCTGGAAGATAACCCGTGTAAAATTTCTTTTGTCTTTATTTTGAGAAGGAGATACAACAGCTTATATATATATAGTCTGCATGTATATTTCAGTAATCCCATAAACACCCACAAACTAAGCCCTCAGCTTAAAAACTAGAACGTTCCCAGTGGCCCTCCTTTGGCATCTAACTTCCTTCCTCGCCCCTCAGAGGGGCAGCATTTTCCTGGCTTTGTGTTTATCATGCCCTTGCATTGCTCTATAGTTAAATAATATATATCCTTTAGTTTTTCTTATTTTTAAACATTGTAAAAATGAAATCATCATTTTATTCAGTCATTTAATTTCTAAGACTCATCCACATTGCAACATGTAGCTATAGTTCATTAACTCTTCTCAGCTGTATGTTATTTTACTGTGAATATACCATAATCTATTTCCATTCTCTTTTTGATAAACATTGGGATCATTTGATTTTTTTAAAATAAAAGATGCAGCTATATACATTCTTGTATGTGTTTTAATATCTACAAGTTTAAGGTTTTCTCTGTGGTAGCTATTTAGGAATAGAATTCATGAGTCATGGAGAAGAAGAATATTCTTCCTTATAAGACACTGTGTGTTTTCCAAAGTGGCTGCGCCACGTATTTGTGCCAACAACATGCAAAGAGTTGCCATTCATTCACATTTGTGTCAGCACTTGCTTTGCCAGATTTAAAAGTTCTCATGACTTCTGTAGGTGTAAATGGGATCTTATTTTTGTATTTTTCTTTTTTTTTCAGTTTTAACTTGGATTTTATTTTTTATTTTTTATTTTTTTAAATTTTATTTTAATTGTTGTTCAAGTACAGTTTTCTGTCTTTTATTCCCATCCCAGTCCACCCCCCGGACAGTGCTCCCCACCTCCCTCCCATTTCCACCCCCCTTAGTTTTTGTCCATGTGTCCTTTATACTTGTTCCTGTTATCCCTTCCGATTTTTCCCTGAAATTCCTGCCCCTCTCCCCTCTGGTTACTCTCAGCCTGTTTTTTATCTCAGTGTCTTTGGTTATATTTTGCTTGCTTGTTTGTTTTGTTGCTTAGGTTCCTGTTAAAGGTGAGATCATATGGTGTTTGTCTTTTACTGCCTGGCTTATTTCACTCAGCATAATGCTTTCCAGTTCCATCCATGCTGTTGCAAAGGGTAGGAGCTCCTTCTTTCTTTCTGCTGCATAGAAGTCCATTGTGTATATGTACCATGGCTTTTTGATCCATTCATTTACTGATGGGCATCTAGGTTGCTTCCAACACTTGGCTATTGTAAATTGTGTTGCTATGAACATTGGGGTGCATAGGTTCTTTTGGAATGGTGTTTCAGGGTTCTTGGGATATAATCCTAGCAGTGGAATTGCTGGGTCAAAAGGCAGTTCCATTTTTAGTTTTCTGAGAAAATTCCATACTGTTTTCCATAGTGGTTGTACCAGTCTGCAATCCCACCAGCAGTGAACTAGGGTCCCCTTTTCTCTACGACCTCTCCAACACTTGTTGTTTGTTGCTTTGTTTATGATGGCCATTCTGACCTGTGTGAAGTGGTATCTCATTGTGGTTTTAATTTTCATTTCTCTGGTGGCTAGCGATATTGAGCATCTTTTCATGTGTCTCTGAATCCTCTGTATGTCCTCCTTAGAGAAATGTCTGTCCAAGTCCTTTGCCCATTTTTTAATTGGGTTGCTTATCTTCTTGGAGTGGAGTCATGTAAGTTCTTTGTATATTTTGGAGATGAAACCCTTGTCTGAGGTATCATTGGCAAATATGTTTTCCCATATAGTTGGTTCTATTTTTATTTTAATAATGTTTTCTTTCTTTAATAATTTATTTTTATTTTCATTTTTTATATATTTTATTGATTTTGCCATTACACTTCTCCAATTTCCCCCTTCATTCCCCTCCACACCCCTTCCTACCCACACTCTCCCTCTTTAGTTCATGTCCATGTATCATAACTTCTTTAGCTTCTACATTTCCCACACTATTCTTACCCTCTCCTTGTCTATTTTTCTCCATCGTCTATGCTACTTACTCTCTGTACCTTCTCCCCACCCTCTCCTCCCA
>PVKM010043234.1:0-12569 GCA_004027735.1 Carollia perspicillata
GAGCGGTTCCTAACAAAGCAGATTTATATAGTAACATGCTATAGTTTATAAATCTAGAGATTAACAGATGAACATAAGTTCCCCAAGTCAGAAACAAAAAGCACAATTCAATGACTCCAAATTTAATGAACTGGTGGTCAGGATGCCTGGCCTTTAATTCTAGCTTGTAGCTATCACTAATGCCCTTTGGGAATATTTAAATTCTCTCTGCATTTCAACTTTCTCATTGGCAAAAGAGCAGTGAATTTTTCACCGTGTGGTAGGGGTCAATTTCAGATCATTTGGAGAAAAACCAGGACATCCTCAAGGGCTTCTGTACTTGGAATCCAAATACAAAGTGCATTAGTCAATCAATCATTCAGTCGGTAAGTATCTATTGATTATCTCCTGAGTGCTCTCCATGGTGCAAGGCCCTCTAGAGAACACATGGAAGAATAAATAAAATGATCACTTTCTTTATTAACTGCCAGTCTTGTTGGAGAGAAAACAACTAATATGTAATAATAATGAAGAAGGAAATTAATAAATGATATGCCAGATGCTTTTATACTTTTTAGACCATAAGTTTCTTTCACATGTTATGCTATTTGAGAGTGAGCAAGTGTACATCATTAAAAGGTAGGCCGTGTCATCTGTTAAGAGCTACAGAGGTTGGAGGAGAGAACTATCAATTAGATTGTATTGAAATGAGAGGATTTGAGCTGAGCCAAGATGTTGAACTGTTCAGGAGGAGATGAAGTTGAATACAAAGCACACTCCAGAGGAAAAGGGTCAAACCCAAAGCAGGCAAGGAACAGAAAATGCTAATCAGAGTATATTTATGGGCATATGCTTTTACTGAAACAGAGGTCTCATAGACACATGATAGTGGACTTTAAAAGCCTAATTTAAAATTTGCAGGAGTGTCAACTAAGAAAAAAAGTGTGTAAAAAGAAAGAAAATACTTTCAATAAGAAGGGGAAATTTTTCTAGAGAAGGGAATGCATGTAATAAAAGAGATTTAAGAGACATTGATCTGGTAACAGCATATTAACTAGATTTCAGGGTGCAGCAAACAGACCATCAGGAGATTGTCTCCTTCTGACTCCAGATTTCCAATTTCTGTAGCACCTAAATAGTAGATTTTGCCCTTATCATTTGCAGGATAACATATCTGTTATTTGGTTTACAGAACCTTCAGTGACAGATGGCTTATGCAATATAAAGCACTAATCCTACTTTGTCCAATTTGAGATTCGTCATGCAAAGATTTCCTCAAAAAGAGAACAGCTATTTATTTGCCCAGCTTTTATTTCTTCATTGTCTTCCTATCTACCTTTTGGTTCAGTGATGAGTTTAAAAAAAAGGTCAGCACAGTAATGCCATTAATCCTTTTCTTTCCTTTAATTTTCAGGCACAGTGAATGCCTGGCAGAGGTGAAATAGGGACCCGAGGTCTTTGGGGTCCTCAAAGCTTTTCCTGGGATAAGAAGTTGAAGGTCAAAGACAGAAAGAATAAAAATGAGAGCAGCCATAGCAGCCATCCTCTCTGCACAGTGGCTGAAGAGAGCTCGGAAAGAATATAATCTCTACTCAGAGCTCAATCTATTTTGAAGTCTAGGAGAGTAGCCACGGGGCCAGTTCAAGACACAAGCTCAGTTCTGCAATTGATTGGAGCATCTAAGAAAAGTCCTGGTCAGCAACCCTTGGCAGAAACATTTGCATTTTGTCCCTCATCCTCTGGTTCCCCCCTCCCATCTGTCTCCATCTTACTACCATCCTCCTCTGCCAGAAACCAGTTCTTTTTGTAAAATACAGACCCACTTCTACTGTTCAAAGGCAAAGGGAGAGGAGTTCCTTTGGTTGCACACAGGATAGAGTAATACTTGATTTTTATAGTGAGTATATTTTTATAAGTTATGCCTCATGCCTTTGCATCTATCACATATATATCATATACATCATATATAATATATTATCATATCATATATATATCAGTTACCCTTTTATTAAGCAGAGCCTTTAAGATCTTGATTTCAAGGTCTAATTGGAATCCTCACAAATGTTTCTTACTATCTTATTTGTTCTTTCTTCTTTTTCCCTTCCCTTGTTCCCTGGCTCTGCTCTCCTCCCTGCCTCTTTCTCTTCTCCCATTCCTGCCAGGAAAACACACAAAGCAAGAGAACATGCGGAGACTTTTCTGAAGAGATATTGATGCTAATAGAGGGGACTCAGGTTCTGAAAAAGGTAGACTGTGCAGGGGAACCTCCAAACAGCGAACTCTTGTTGCTTTGTCATTTTGTCCACGGCCAAAGGATTTCCCTCTTTCCTGTATTGCTGGGTCTGAAATTGTGTCACTTTAGCCAAGACACTGCTCATCAAGGTTCCAAGGATCACCGTGCTGCGGCCCTCGTGCTTTCTTTTGGCCTCTGACCAGAACCCCAGTGGGGTTTAGATAACTTCCTCACCAGAGGAGGTTTATCACTCAGGCATGGCTTCTGGTCACGGGACATAGCACAGAAGTGCTGAGATGTCGCACTGTGTCGGAGAGTTAGAGGAGACGATGATCTAGACTAGTGCTCGAATGGAACTTTCTGAACCTTTTCAAGATTCTGTTTTCTTTATTTCTAAAATCAGACATACCCCCATCATTTCTAATTTTTTGTTCTCTTCCCTCCCTCTTCCCACCCATTCTTTTACACACACATACACACACACACAGACACACACACATCCTGCTTTATTCTTTTTTACAACAAAGAAGTCCTATCTAGTTCCCTGTGTCTTCCTCCATTTCAACTGCATGTCAAAGCCATAAAGTTTATGATTTGGAAATACCACAGTGTAATTAGGTAAAAGTGCACGGAGCATCTGCACTGTGTTTCAGATCAAGTTATGATTACGTTTCCATAGTGTCCTAACCCCAGTCTGTGGTCAATCTGGTAAAGGAAATGGGTAAGTTTTAATAAACCTTGTTTAGTTCATTCATTCTGAACAAGGCTTCAGATTACTTGTCAGCCCTTAACTCAGCTTTTCAATCACAAGTACTCCTTAGGTAATATAATGTTCTCCATTGTTAATCAATACTAATTTTGCATTAGCTAATCAGTGAGCTTCCTTTATAAGAACTTTGGCATACATCTGAGTATTAAAATAGAGAAATGGAAAAAGAAAAACAAGACAAAAAAACAAAAAATAGAGAAATGAGATGCAGTAGAGAAACCAACCATCATTTTTTTACATGCTAGGTATAGTACCAGACACTCACAAGTTTTATTTTTAATCTTATTGTGATGATTTGAAAACAGATGAGGTCACTGAGAGCCAAAATTTTAATGCTTTAAAAACACACTGGCTCTATTTGTCTGACAAAGATTTATTTCCATGATTTTTCTTCTAATGCAGTGATATAATATCTACCTGTTGAAATAAGTAATCTCATTCCACTTTAGCCTATTTAGAATTAATTTTTAAAATTAAAATACTTTTTGACTCTTCCTGTCTCAGAATGTTTCAGACACACACTGCTCCATCAGACACATTTTACACCCACATTAATCAAAGCACAGAGAAATTATTACTGAAGATGTGAGATTGATAACACTGTCTTTTGAGAAATCTAAAGCAAATACTAAACTGCACAGAAGATAATATTCCACCCACACTCCCATCTGCCCTCCTTTTACTTCTCAACGGAGCCTTACTAAAAGTTTTTATTTATAAGCCAAAGAATCCACCACTCAAGATAAGAGAAATTGCTGAAATCTTCTTTACACCAGATCTGTTTTTTGAGTGTTTATTGAGCAAACAAATAGAACAAACAAACAAAGGGAATAATCAATGGCTTACGTGATTATTAAAGCTCTGCCCAGGTAAAAAGGCAAGGAGAGCAGAAGCCATCTTTCCCTGAAAGTCACACCACTTTCCATTAGCTGTAATGTTGCCATTTGTTTTTACAAAGCCCATTCACATCAGGGCTCAGCAAGGTTTTTCCTGAAAGCACATTCATTCTTCATTCAAAAAATACTTATCTGACATCTATTATGTGCCATACAAATTCAAAATACTGGGAATACAAGATCCCTCTTTTCCTACAGCTTATATTTTAAAATAGAATTGAATAATAGAACCTTCTGTAATGATGGAAATGTTCTGTATCTATGTGTCCAATATGATAGCTGCTAGCCATGTGTGGCTGTTGAGAACTTGAAATGTAGTTAACACTGTTTGGAAACTATATTTTTTATTTTACTTAACTTTAATTCATTTAAGTGTATATTTAAATAGCCACATGTGGCTAGTGGTCAATATATTGGACAGTGCACCTTAGTGAATGTGTGAGTGTGCTGTGTGTTTGTGTATCTGTGTATTGAGGGGATAGTGAAACACTCAGTGATACATAAATGAAAAAGAAATGTCAAATCGTATTAAGTGCAAAGCAGACAATTATGGAAGGATGAATGTGATAAAGAGCACTGGGAAGGATGTATTAGAATGGGTGGTTGAGGTAGGAATCTGGGAGTAGCATTTAAGCTGAGAGCAGAATGATAAGAAGGATCCATGCAAAGATGAGGGATTGAGTATCCCAAATAGAGGGAACAGCTAGTGAACAGCCCTGGGGCGGGAACCAGCCAGGTATTCCAACACCAAGGACGGAAGAGAGAGCAGTGCGGTTGAAGGGTAGAGAGCAAGGGGAGGGCAACAGAATCGAAGCCAGAAAGTTATAAATGCACAAGCATTAGTTTCCTGAGGCTATCATAATAAACTATCACAAACCTGGAGGCTTGAAATAACATAAATAATATTCTCTCACAGTTCTGGAGACTAGAAGTCTGAAATCAAGGTGTCAGCAGAACCTATTTCCTCCAAAGGCTCTCGGCTTTAGGGGAGAATGTTTCCTTGCCTCTTCCCAGCTTCTGCTTTTCTCAGCAATCGTTGGTATTCCTTGCTTTGTAGCTATATCACTCCAATCTCTTGCCTTTGTCTTTACATGGCCTTCACTGCATCTCTTCTGTCCCTGTGAACTTTCCTCTTCTTATAAAAGCACCAGTCATTGGACTTAGGGAACATCCTAAATCCATAAGATCTCATCTTAATTATATCTGCAAAACCTGATTTCCAAATAAGGTGTCATTCTGAGGTTCCTAGTAGACATTAATTTGGGGGCATAATTTATTTAACTCACTACAGCACCAATTTTGTAACACTTTGAAAGGCAAATTAAGAAGTTTGGTTTTTATTCTAAATGTGATGAGAAGACATTGGAGGATTTGGAGTAAGGGAGTGACTAATATGATTTATGCTTTTGGAAAATCATTCTGGCTATAGGGAGATTGGCTTTTGGAGAAGAGTGGGAGAATGGAGACCAGTAAAGATACCACTGCAAGAACCCAGACGTGAGATTACACAGGCTTGGATGAGACAGTGCTGGTGAAAATAAAATAAGTGGATAGATATGAGATATGTGTTGGAGGTAAAGGCAATGGGGTTAACTGATGGATTAGGTATGAGAATGAAGGAAAAAGAAGAGTCAAGGAAAATCCTTAGATTTTGGGTTGGATTAAAGTGGATTACAATTTATGTGCCAGGGCAGGATAGGAATAAGGCAGGTTCTGTTTGGGGATGTTAAGTTTGAGATGCCTTTAGACAGCCAAGTTGACACACCAGCAAAGCAATTTTTCATACAAATCTACAGTTCTGAGGAGTAGCCAACCTGGAGATGTAAACTTGAAGACTCAGATGAAGAATCTAAGGCACAGAGAAGCAAAGAAACTTTCCCCAGGTCACACAGCTAGTAAGTGGTAGAGCTGGGATTGGAACCTAAGCAGTCTGGCTCCAGAATCCATGCATTTAACCACTTTGCTATACTATTCATTAGTTCTTAACAGTAACCAAGAATTTTGAAGGATGGAGGAAACAACAAAGGGGCAAGGAAAACATCTATGGCAGCTGATCACTATACCTGACTATAAACATAATCCTCATTTATTTACTTATATGTGCTTTAAGTTACTCTTCAATATCAGTGTGTGCATATCTCCATCCATTTTAAAGGATGAGAAAATGTTATGGAAGTCAATGTTTTATTCAAAACACGTTGTTGACTTGTATACTGTCAGGTATTTATTTAGAAGAAAGATGCTTATATACTATGTGGGAATCAAAACCTTTGCAGCATTCCTTCCTGGTAAGAAGAGTTATTATAATCTTTCCTACGTGTCTCCATATTCCTGGTTGACTTTCAAGCTAATTGGAACATAAAGAATATAGCCAATCAGAATTCAGCAATGCCTGATCAAGTACAGTTATACAAAAATAATTATTTATTTACATCAACTATCAGAATTTAGTAGTTAAACTGTAGCAACAGTTGATGCAGTACCTTATTTTTAGAATGAATCAATTTTTAAATGACATCCATAATTAGCGACAAGTAGTAAAACACTTAAGGTTAGTGTTGCTGTATTTATTACCAAGAGAGAATGTGGCCTTGGTAGAAAACTCAAACATTTGAAAAGAGGGAGGTTGGAGATTTCAGAAAGATATAGTATGTGCTATAGACTTTTATTTTGGGGCTTTCCCAGCTCATAAGCTTACGTAGCCTGGTGTGCTGGACAGGAAGCAACAATGCACAGTTACTAAAAGCACAGATGGCTCTGTGCTCTGCCATGTACTAGATGTAGGACCCTAAGAAGTTATTTAACTTCTCTTGCCTCCATCCCTTGCCTACATCTCAGAGTTATGGAAGGAATAAAGTGAGATGATACACAGAAAATGCTTAGAGTACTGCCTGGCACATAATAAACACTCAAAAAACGTTAACTGTGTTCAGAATTCCGTAACCTGTCTGTCTTCCTGGCCTTAGTCTGAAATAACTGTCTAAGTATAAGGTGGCAAATATATGTTCCATATTTCTACACTGGCTAGACTAGAGTCTCTTTAGAATCTCCCCCAGTATGAAAGGGTCCACCTTATTGCTTCTTTTCTCTTCCTTCTCTCTGCTCTTGGGAGTTAAATGTTTTCTCCAGGAAATCATTCAAAATCCCCATTGTCAACCAGAAAATTCCACTTCTAGAATTTACTAAATTTATCCTAAAAAATAATTAAGAATTTATGCTCAGATTTAGCTGTGATGTTGTTAATAACAGTGAAGAAATAAATTCAGAAAAACTTAGTGAACAAAAATAGAGGATTGGTTGGATAAATTGTGGAGGAGGAAGTTGAAGGACCTTCCTGCATGCAGACAGCTACTCCAAAGAACCTTGGAGTGTAGTCATCACTGCTTGGCTGGAGCTTGAGTGTGAAGCTGAAGGATGCAGAGCCTGGGCAGAGCAGGGAGTGCACACCGGCTGCCGCTGTCATCTAGAAAGATTCCCTTTTTATGATGAGTTTCTACATACCCCAACAATGTTCTCGGATCTCCTAGACTGTTGAAGTTGAAGAGCCATGGTGGACCTTGGATGCCACCTGTTCTAACACTTCAGCATACAAGACGTGGCAGGGGTTGTGACTCCTAGTCAGCCAGCTAGAGGGGAGAACCCATCAACGAATGAGCCACCAATAATCAAAGCCCAAGTACAACAAGAGAGCCCACATAAACTGAATAAAGGGCAACCCTAGAGCATCCAGATGAGGAGATCAAAGAGACTGTACCACTGAGTCCCACAGAACCCCTGCCACAGAAGGCCACCCCACAAAGGCAGGCAGGGAAAGCAGAGCAACCCAAGACACAGAAACAAACAAAAAGAGTCACTTAAAATGGGGAGACAAAGAAAGAACCTTCAATCAAAAGGAAAGGAGGAATCCCTAGAAAAGGAGCTAAGTGAAACTGAGGCAAGCAATCTATCAGGTATAGAATTCAAAATAATGGTTATAAAGATGCACACAGAGTTCAATGAGAACTACAAGGAACTTAGTGGGAACTACAACAGCATGAAAAAGGACATAGAAATGATGAATAAGAACCAGGAAGAAATGAAGAATACAATATCTGAAATGAAAAACACACTAGAAGGAATTAAGCACAGGCTAGGTGAAGCAGAAGACTGACCAAATTAGTAAACTGGAAGACAAGGGAGAAAGAAATACCCAGTCAGAGTAACAAGTGAAAAAAAGACTCAGAAAGGATGAGGATAGTTTAAAGGAGCTTCAGGACAACATGAAACATAACAACATCCACATTACAGGAATATCAGAAAAAGAAGAAAAGGAGCATGGGATAGAAAACCTGTTTGAAAAAATAATGACAGAAAACTCCCCTAACTTGGTAAGGGAAAAGTCACTTAAGTTCGGGAAGCACAGAAGGTCCCAAATGAAGAAGAACACAAAGGGGTCTAATCCAAGATGATCATAATCAAAATCACGTATTTAAAGACAAAGAAAGAATCTTAAAGGCAGCAAGGGAGAAACAGCTAGTAACATACAAGGGCGCTTCAATAAAGCCACTAGCCCATTTCCTAACAAAAACACTACAAGTCAGAAGGGATTGGTGTGAAATATTCCAGATAATGAAAAGCAAGGACCTACAACCAAGATTACTCTATCTAGTAAGGCTCTCATTTAAAGTAGAAAGTGAAATAAAGAGCTTCCATGACAAAAGAAGGCTAAAAGAGTATATTTCCACCAAGAAATGCTAAAGGGACTGCTATAAAAAGGAGAAGGAAGAGAAAGAGACAAAGAGAAAGAGATGGTGGGGAGGGAAACACATGTACAGATAAAATGGCAATGAATAAGTACATCAATAATAACCTCAAAGATAAATGGATTAAATGCTCCAAACAAAAGACATAGGGTAGCTGAATGGATAAGAAAACATGATCTGCACATATTCTATCTACAAGAGACCCACCTAGGAACAAAATATCTAACAGGTTGAAAGTGAAGGGATAGAAAAAAATATTTCAAGCAAACAGACATAAAAAGAAAGCCAGGGGAGCAATACTTCTATCAGACAAAATAGACTTCAAAACAGAAGCCATAAAAAGGGACAAAGAAGGTCACTATATAATACTTAAAGGAACTGTCCAACAGGAGGATATCACCCTTATAAACATATGTACACCCAGTATAGAAGCACCTAAATATATAAATAAAATCTTGGAGGACTTCAAGAAAGATATTAGCAATGACACAGTCATCATAGGGAATTTTAACACCCCACTATCAACAATGGATAGATCTTCCAAACAAAGAATCAACACAGATATTGTTGATTGGCAATGAATGATATTGCCAATGATATTGGCACTGAGCAACACTCTAGATCAAATGGATTTGGTATATACAGAACCTTTCACCCCAAAGAAGCAAAATATGCATTCTTTTCATATACACACAAAACATTTTCAAAGATAGACCCATAGTAGGACACAAAAAAAGCCTTAACAAATTCAAGAAAATTGAAATCATATCAAACATGTGCTCAGATCACAATGGATTAAAACTGGAAACAAAATTAAAGGAAAAAAAATCAAAAAACTTTCTAATACATGGAGACTGAATAACATGTTATTAAATAAGGAATGAATCAACAATGAGATCAAAGAAAAAATCAAAAAGTATCTGGAAACCAAGGAAAATGAATATACAACAACCCAAAACCTATGGGACGCATGAAGGTAGTCCTGAGAGGGAAGTTCATAGCAACACAGACCTACCTAAGAAAGATAGAAAAATCTCAAATGAACAACTTATCCCTACATCTATAAGAACCAGAGGAAAAACAACAGCCAAATCCCAGAGTGAGTAGAAGGAAGGAAATAATCAAAACCAGGGCAGAATTATGACATAGAGACTAAATAAACAATTTTTAGTCTGGAAAGAAAGAAGGAACTCCTGCCTTTGGTGACAGCATGGGTGGAACTGGAAAATATTATGCTGAGTGAAATAAGCCAGTCAGTGAAAGAAAAATACCATACGATCTCACCTATAAGAGGAATCTATTGAACAAAATAAACTAACAAACAAAATAGAACCACAGACATGGAAACATGGAACAGACTAAAACTGACCAGAGGGGCAGGGGGCTGAATAATGGTGGAAAGAAGAGGAAAGGACTAGACACAGAACATGTATGAATGACTCACCGATATGGACAATAGTGTGAGAATTGACTGTGGGAGCAAGGGGGATGGGATGGGCAGAGGAGGTGTAGGGGGAAAGTTGGGACCAATGTCATATAATAACAATAAAAACTATTACAAAAAAACAGAAAGAAATTATGGAGCACCACACACACACACAATAGACTTTTAAGAAACTAAAAATAAGATTATATAAAAATAATGAATGACAGAAAATGAAATCCAAAAATATATTTTTTTCAATTTTTAAAAAGCTGGCTCCAATGTAGCATGTGCTAGGTGGTACTATTTTTAATATGTAAATATAAGCATAGAAAACATTGGAGAATTTAGTCACCAAGTGTAGTGCATTACTCTCCTCCCATTAACATTGGAATGATCTAGCAATTCCAGATAACTGCCCATTCTTGTATAAACTCAACCTGAACTTTCTCTTGCTAAGCAAAGACTGGGAAGAAAAAGGGGACTCACTGGTTATCACTAGAAGGTCAGAGTAGCAGTTTGCACCTTTTTAATTCTCCCCTTTGTACCTCTCAGTTTTGATAAAGGTTTTTTTTCTCCCCTGGGGTCTCTCCTGTGATAGTGTCCAGGTATAGCTAAAGGAGTCATGGATAACCACAGAAGCAATGAATTGTATTTCCTGTGCAGGACTCTGCCCATGGTCACTGCCATGGCTCCAGGATGTCGTCCGAGCTCTGACCTAAGCCATTCAAATGACTATGGTCACTTGGGAATTTAAAACGCTTCAAATAGTAAATAATATGTCATTTTTTCTTTATCATTGTTTGGAGTATTTAAAAAATAAAGTATAGACAGACCCGCTTTATTATTATATTCTTAATTATGAAATACATGACTTTTCCATCCTTATTAACTGTAATAATGATGAGTGCTTTTTAACTTCAGAAATGAAGAAGACTGCTACGTGTTAAGGTAATCAATGTTTAAGATCATTAAATCTTTTTATAATAATTGAGATGGTCATTCCACAGTTCTAGTAGGAGATTTGTGATTAACCATAAAAGTTAGTAGTAAAGGTGTCAGCTTCACATATTTTCATGAAGGTGCTAGAATATTGCTCAGATTTTTTTAGGTCACTTTTCAGTTCCTGGCATTTGAAAGGAAGAAAAAAGAGCCCTTTTAATGAACATTAAAGTATTTAATGTTTAATATATTTTTTCCAAGCTTCACTTTTTCCATCACTTAAAACAGTAGGCATAAACCAGCCAGTAATTTATAAACTAAGATCAAACCATATTAAATTGCCAATATTTGACCAACAAAAAAATGGTAATTTCTTATGATATATCCTAATACTGTAATAAGGATATATAAATGTTTTTTTAAAATAAAACTTCCTAAAATATTTTTAAACAATTATTTTACCCAAATATACTTGTCACATACAACAGGTATTTTTTTTCTGTTAGTTTTTTTTAATTTGAAGTTTACTGATGGTGTCATAATCACACTGGTTCAGGCTGACTATGTTCTAAGAGAATCAGGAACAGGGAAACGTTTAGTAAAAGTTATGTAACTTACCCTAGGAAATAAACAGGTTGAATAGACAACTAAGGAAAGAGCCCCATAGCTGAAATATTCTTGTTATCCATTCAATAGATATTTGCTGAACACATTCTATGTAGCGGGCACTATGCCAAGTGCTGAGACAACGTCCCTTTGTGATCCAACTTTTTACTTAATTCTCATGAGCATATTTCCTGCTTAAATTCTAGCAGACATTTAGCTCCTGTTTATGTTTTAGCTCACACTAATAAATGTAACTATTATTTTAAATGATTATGACACCAAAAATTAATGTTTTGCAATATGTAAGTTTATATTATTATTTCTGAGCTATTTCCACCCCATTGCATTTTTTAAATTGTGATAAAATGTATATAATATAAAATTTACTATTTTAACCATTCTGGTTATACGTTTTTGTCATCAAGCGTGTAAAGAAAGTGTTAAGTCTATGTGCACTTAATTCTGAAGATCTATGTGCACTGGACACTGTGGATCTCTCTAATGAAGTAACAAAAGGTAGAAAAAAAGTAGGAAATCAAATCAAGAAGACCAGTCTACCCTTTGGAAAACTGGCAATCAGAGCAGGGTATCACCTTGGCCACAAGTTCTAGATCCGTATTTCCCAAACGTGTTTGGTCTCACTATAATGTGGTGAGGAAAAGTCAATATGAGTTCATAAAATGTGAGCATCTGGATCACGGGCCTTGTGTTTGCCACCTGTGGTTTAAAGATATTAGTGTTTGGTTTACACTGATAAGATGTCAAGTCTGACTCTGTATTCACTAACAAACTGAGCACCAGTCAATTATCTTTTGTGCGACATACGCAAATTTTCATTTCTCCTGGAATCGTCCACCTTTTTTTAAAGACAGACTTTTGTATAGTGAGAGCAACAGAAATGTGCTTTGCATTTTCTTACATATATATTTAAATGTACTTTTTAATTTTTTGTTATTGTTCAATTACAGTCGTCCCCATT
>PVKM010043235.1:0-12574 GCA_004027735.1 Carollia perspicillata
TTCTCCTGTGCCTTCTATTTTCCCCGAGCACCACTGTCTCTTCCCAAAGACCCCCGCCTGCTCACCGTGTGCCTGAAGTAGGTCGGCTCCAGTCTGCCACTCTCGTCTCCACTGATGTTTCAGGTTTAGTTTGCTCCAGGGCCCAGAGAATCCATAGAGCTCTCCTCCAACACCGTATTTCAGATGAATCATTTTTTTTTCCTATCAGCCTTCTTCAGTGTCCAGCTTTTGCATTCGTACGTGGTAATTGGGAACACGAGGCTGTGGCTGATCCTAGCCTTGGTGTCTGATGACACATCTTTGCTCATAATGATCTGTCCTAATTCTTCCATTGCTGCCCTTCCAAGTCTCAGCTTTCTCTTGATTCTTCAATTCCTCTGAAAGTTGGTGTGCCTCAGCCCCCAAATTCTCACGTTGAAACCCTACCTCGCAAGATGATGGAGTTAGGAGGCGGGGCCTTTGGAAGGTGATGACATCGTGAGGGTGGAGCCCTTATGGATGCAAAGAGTGCCTTTTTGTATGAGAGACCCTGGGCGACTGCGCTCACCTCCCTCACCTCCCGCCCCGTAAGCGCACAGCAGGAGAGTGCTGTCTGCCTGCCTCCCTGCCTCTCGGTCTTGGTTTCCCGGCATCCATACCTGGGAGAAGCAGCACTCTCCTGTTTTGGAGCTACACAGTTTGTGGTATTTTGCTATAGCAGCCTGAGTGGACTAAGATGGTGTGTGTGTGTGTGTGTGTGTGTGTGTGTGTGCGCGCGCGCGTGTGTGTGTGTTTTAATTGAAGGGAGGTTGAAACATCCAGATTTTTATAGAGAAACTTACCTTTGATTGTAGGCTTTTAATTTGGAAACCATTTCAGACTTAGAGAAAAACCGTAAAAATAGTATGAAGAATTACCCTTCCCCACATTCAGATTTTGCCAACGGTCCCGACAGTGCTCTTTTTAACGAAAGGACCCAGTCCGGGGTCAGACGTTAAATTTGGTTGTCACATCTCCGAGTCGCCGTCAGTGCGGAACAGTTCCTCTGCCTTCCACGGGTTTTCACGGCCGCGGTAATTTTGAAGCTTACAGGCCAGTCCTTTTGTAGAAAGTCCCTCAGTTTGGGTTTGTCCGGCATTTTCTTATGAGTCGACTCAGGTTATGTGTTTTTGGCCACGATGCCGCAGAAGCGGTGCCGTGTTCTCATCGTGTGGCACCTGGCGCCACACGATGACTAGCGGTGTTTGACCACTCGATTAGGGGGGCGTCTGCCAGGTTTCTTCACTGTTCGCTGTTTCCCCGCTGTAATTAGTGAGTATCTTCTGAGGAGGCACACGGAGACCATGTAAAGTCTGGTTCCTCATCTCGTTTTCACCTAATAATTTTAAGGATCCATCGCTCTGCTCGCCCGAATGAATTATTACTGTGATGGTGGCCAGATGATGACACTCGAATCCCATCATTTGCTTTTTACTTTTATCATTTGGTATTTTACTCCAAGAAGAGCTTTTTCTCCTTCCCATGTACCCATCGACACGGACTCAAGGATCCCTATTTTATTTCATGAGTTATAATTCTTTACTGTCATGATTTATGTCGATGCTGAGATTGTCCCTGATTTGCCTCTTTAAACTGGCTTTTGTGTCCATCGGACATGTCCCTGACCCTTGAGCACAGGGTGTTTCAGGCTCCTCCTGACCTTCTCTGTCTCGGGCGTGGAGTCAGCCGTTCTCTCTAAGGGGCACTGGCTGCCCTGATGAACAGTGTTCAGGAGTCAGGGTCTGGGCACCAGACGCACTCAGGGCCTGGGGCGTCTCCGCTCTCAGGCCCTCACCATGGACAGACCTAGGAAACATGGGTATGTGCCTGCGTTCACGTGCATGCACACACTTACCTCTGTATTTATTTCTACACCTGTGCACCTATAGACAGGGTGGGGTAAAAGTAGCTTTATAGTTGCGAGTACACAAACCAGTTTATTCTCATATTATTTTCCATAGAAACAACTATAAACCTACTTTTGCCCCACCTTGTATTGAAAAACAGGAGTTCTTACTCATACCTCCATTTCTAGTTCTAGCTTTTTCCCTGCCTTAAAAAAAATCTCTCCAACAATGAGAAATCTGACTCCCATTACCTCCAGCAAATGTATTTATTTACTCAATTCTCTTATATGTAGCCAGTCTCCTGACCTCCCCGGTTACTGCCCCACTCAGACACCCTCCTGGTGTGGACTTTGACCCCTGCGGGGCCACCTGGCTTACTCTGCGTGGGTAATGCCCTTGTGCTGGCTCTGGGCTGCCTTCCATCCTGTCCACCATCCTCCTCACCTGAGCCCTGGCACCACTAGGCTGCAGGGAGGAAAGTCAGATTTTTAAAAGTTGGCCAAGTAATCCAAATTTAAGGGGAAAAACCCTTTGCAGGTGAATCAGCGCTTGGTGCCTGTGCCAGATCTGGGACTCATGGAGCCGCTGGTCTGGGTAATAAGAAGGAAATGTCGCAAACGGTGGTCGGAGATGATGTGGTCTGTAGTGCAGGTTTCAGTGAGGATCCTGAGACCTGCCCGGGCCGGGAGGAAGGATGCACGAACACATCCGCCTTTCTTCCGCGCAGTCTCCTCCGCGTCCCGTCGGGCTAGGCGAAGAAGGGAATGTAGCACTTTCGTCCTTTTGGGTAACTTTTCCATTGAGTTGACATGTTTCCTCCCCTCTAAATTTTACTTCTTGCCACTCCTTACACTCCATAAAGGCCTGCTCCGATGCTAATAATCCCATTCTTGCTGGGGTTCAGAATGTAAATTCCATAGCAGAAAGGAAGATTAGGAAGAAAAAGCCTCATTTTCGAGAGATGCAGTCCTACTGAAAAAAAGGGCATAGGGATGACAGACGTGCCGGGTCCCGGTGAACCACCAGGCTCTCGCCAGTCTTTTCACGTCGTCGACGGACTTAGATCAGCGCTCATACTCAGCAGAGACGAAGGCCTCTTTCTCTGAAGCATGACCTTCCCCCTCCCTCTAAACCATTCTTCTCTGGGGGGGAGGACAGCAGGAGGCATGTCACTGTGAGGTAATGTCTGGGCGAGGCGGGCAGCCTCCGTGGGGTCGGCATGGGCCCCTTTGCCATTTGCAAGAATTCAGGGAATGACTGTCTCCCACTTGCGTGGGGAAGGTCCGTAGAAGAAGATAGATAGATATGGGCAAGGGTTACTCACCGTGGAGTGACATGGCTAGAAGTTAGGGGGTAACTGCTGGAAGTTTCTGGAAGTTTGAGGGTCCTCTGTGTATAGACTTAATGCTCATCGAACTCTTGCGCCTTAGCCATTCGTGCCTGGTTATCCTTTTCTCGTTGTCCACATCCTTCTTCCTGGCCTCATGTTTGTTTGTTTCAGTTTTTTTATCGTTTTTTTTGTGTTTTTCTTCCTTTTTATGTTTTTCTAGGGAATTAGGGAGTGAATGTCCTGGGGGTGGGCGAGAAGAAATAGACAAGGAAAATTTTTAAATGCTGCCCTCTAATGTGGTAAAAATTTATGTTGACTTCATAGTCTGAGTGAGCATATGTAAACAATTTGTGAATCTCATGAAAATAAACTTGTGGACTTCTAGGATTTTTTTTCACACGCTTGGATGTGCCTCTGGGGAAAACCACTTTAGCGCAGGGCGATCCGGTGCTCGTGGTGTGTAAACAGGGGTGGTGCTCACCATGACCGTGCGGCTCCAGTGTCCTTGGTGGCTGCCGAGCTCCCTGGAAAGCTCTCCCTGTCCCTGCTTGCTTCCTGCACAGGCCACACGTACATGTTATATCTTAGTCTTCTTTTGACCGTAGTCCAGGGTGTCGAGTTGCTGCCCTGTTTCCAGTGGGCTCCATGTTTAATCTCCCTGTCTTCTGTCTGCCTTCCAGATTCAGGAATTGACCTCCCGCACTGTGCTCATACTTACGCCATTCTGCAGACTCAGGCCTTGTCTGCTGTTAGTGCTGCTGACGTTGTTGTTCTCTTGAAATGAACTTTATAGATCAGTTCTGTTGTTTCTCTGGATGTGAGCGCTAAGTCCCTATATTGTTAAGCTGACCTTTTTGTCCTCTTTGCCTAACGTTTCCCACAGAATGCTTTAGTACCAGGCACCGTGTAGGCGCTCACAGGTGTCTGCTGGCCAGCTGATGCCTCCTCATCGCCCATGGTGCCCTGCACACGGTCCCCCAGGCTGTGAACGACTTGCTTTCCCTTCCATCCTTCCTAGTGGGCTAAGGGTCTGTGTAAGAGAAGCAGCATCTCGCGGTTAAGAACATGGGTTGTGGAAGTCAGTGCGATTTGGGGCAAGTTACTTAATCTTTCTAGATCACATTTTAGTTTTGATACCTATTTTTAAAAATTAGATACAATGTTACCTACTTCAGAGAATTGGTTTGAGGATTGAATTAAGTGTGATGTTACATGTGAGACACTTGGCATAGGAGTTGGCACTCAGCATTTATTAATTTATTAATTTATTTATTCACCTTCCTTTTATTAAAACCTCCTTGATCCTGAGTCGTAGACTTTATTTCCTTGAAACTCTGTTCCGGGCATTTAACCTGCGTCCTTTCCGTCAGATTTGCGACTGTGCGATATGACCAAGGAGCCAAGAACATCCGGAACCAGTTCATGCACCTGACGAACTACAGCGTGAACAAGAAGAGTGGGGACTACGTCAGGTACTGGCTGCGCCTGCGCCGGGGCCGGAGGAGTCCATCTCAGGGGCGGGCGTTGTGGAGGTGGAAATACAGCACGTGGAACGGGGGCAAACTCTGTATTCACGTCCGTGAACTTAGGAGAAGCCGGCAGGCATTTAACATGCCTCTGAGGCAGGTCTGCTGCTGTCTCTCTGCTGCTCACCCAGCTACAGCGTCACCTTTCTCTGCCAAAAGGGGCCTTCCCACGTTTCACTTCCCTCGTCGTTTTTCCTCACTTGATGTAGGGCCAGGAATTTTTTTTTTTAAATTCTCACCTGAGGGTATAGTTATCGATGTTAGAGAAGAAGGGGAAGGAGAGAGAGAGAGAGAGAAACGTTGATATGAAAGAAAAACATCAGTTGGTTGCCTCTTGTATGTGCCCCAACTGGGGATTGAACTTGCAACCTAGGTATGTTGTGCCCTGACTGGGATTAGAACCCACAACCTTTTGGTGTAAAGGGCGACGGTCCAACCAACTGAGCCGTCCTGCCAGGGCTGGGGATGGGAATGTAATACTCATATGAAACTTTTCAGAAATCAAGACATGAAGTCATTTCAGCACTTGGCAAAATGTATCAAAAGCTTTAAAAACGTTTGGTACTTTGACCCAGCAATTCCATTTCTAGGAACTTAACCTTAGGAGGTAACGAAGGATGTGCATCCAAGATCATAGACAAGAATGGCCATGACCGTGTACTGTCCGGTACAGCCAGCAGGTTACTGGACACTACATGCAATTATTTTCTTTGTGGGCATATACAATAACTAAAGCTGTTTATTTTTGCTGAAGGGAGGGGAAGAAAACTAGAGAAGATGTATACTAAAATGTTAACAGTTAACTGTAGTGGATGGGATTATGAATGGGTGATTTCTGTTTTCTTCTTGGAACTTTTATGTATTTCCTAAATTTTTCTAAAGTAAATATTTGTATGATTGGGAGGGGAATAAATTAAATAAAGAAAGAAATGAGGCCATCTCAGAAAAGGATTCAGAGGAAGGGAATACCAGCCCAGCTGTGTGGAAATATTCTTTCTGCTCTGTTTTCTTTCATTCTGATCATTTTGCCAGAAAGTGGGAAAGTAAGAAAGAAACTCAAACAGTTATGTTCTACTCAGACTAAAAATAAGCACCTAGAAAAGTCCAAGGAAAGAAAGAAAGGAAGAAAAAAAGGAATCTGGAAGTGACGGCATGGTTGCTGAAGCCATACAGGTCTCAGTGACCTGTGACCAGTAGTGGGAGTGGGTTGAAGGCATGTCCTTCACTTTGGAAGATGAGCCAAGAGGCAACTGGTGGGTGGTGGGGTGCTGGTGGGGAGCGAGGTGGGGGGGCAGCTGCCAAACAAGTTCGAGACGGCAAGACCCGACAGTCACGGGAGTCTGCCGGCCTTGCCACTTCGCTGCCCTGGTGGAGGCGTACCTCGTCGCGTTTGTGGTTGCTCTCGTGCATTCTCCCTTCAGTGACAGGTCAGAGGTATTTTTGAAAAGATCTGCTCTTGGTTAGCTCATTAAAATGCTACACTGTTATCTCACCGGCCCATCCAGACTCAGTTTTGGTCTGAAAATGTCATCGGAGGTTGTTTTGTGGGCTCCTGTGACATATACCTCAAAAGCTAGGTTTTCACATCAAATGTTTCAATCTGTTAATGTATTGTAACTATTCTTAAACTTGTTTACATTCTTTCACACATTTCTTTCACTCTTCCATGATGCATAATTGCTTGGTTAAGGAGGAATTGGCCTTCTCCTCCCCTACACACCTCAGTAAGGCAAGCTATGTGCATTTTCATTTCAATGCAAGAAATGGGTGTAAAGGGATACATGAGGTCTGTCTGGAAAAAGTCCAGCCGTTATGAATATAATGAGAATGGTTTGAGGGACATCAATATAACCTGGCAGCCAGGGAGAGTGGACTGGGATGTGCATGCGTGAACAAAGATGACTTCACTGTACTAGTCAGTGGGGGCGGTAGATGCTGTTGAGTGAGCATGTGTACTGTGTGGCCGTCACATTCAAAATGACAGAACAAGTAGAACAACGAATTTGTGTCAAAGTTTGGGTTAAGTTTGAACATTCCTCTGTGGAAACTATTCAGATGCTTCAGAAGGCCATAGCCATGGGCAACTGGAGATTGACAGCTCATCACGACAGTGCACCTGCTCACACATCCTGTCTCCTGCAGTTTCTTGGCAAAACATCGAATCGCCCAGGTGACTCAGTCCCGCTATGGGCCCAGATTTGTCACCTTGTGACTTCTGGCTTTTCCCAAAACTAAAATCACCTTTGAAAGGGGAGAGATTTCAGACCATCAGTGAGACTCAGGAAAATACGGCGGGGCAGCTGATAGCAATTGGGAGAACTGTGTGAGGTCCTAAGGTGCCTACTTTGAGGGGGACTGAGGCGTCATTGACCTTTGTACAGTGTTTCTTGTATCTTTTTCAATAAATATCTCTTTTTCACATTACATACATGGCAGGATACTTTATGGACAGACCTTGTATGACAAAAAGGATGAAGAAATAGGGGGTGAGGTGGAAGTCAGCAAAAGAAATGCTTTTCTAAAGATTTAAAAGGACAAGAAAGCTATTTGTAAAAAAAAAAAAAAATGAGTCCCTACAGCCACGCCTAGTTGCATATGTGACCTTGATCCGCTCATTTGTTTTAGTTGTGATGATCCAGAAGTGGAGGATTATGGGAACAAGTGGAGCATGAGCGCCATGCTGAGGTACCTGAAACAAGAAGGCAGAGACACAACTGGTGAGTACCGGGCCTCTTGTTGACTTCCCTGCTTTTTATAACTTTACCGTTGTCTCCCCCTGATTCTCACTCTCTGATTCTAACGCTGTTGCCGAGACATCTCATGGGGTCACCATTTTGGGAGCAAAATTTCCTGCTGTTTACGAGACGGAGAAAAGGCTTTCCACGATCCCCCAAGCTCCCTTTCTTGTTTCTAGTTTGAAGGGCATAAGTTTGCCTTTTAGTCTTCAGTGACTTTATCCTTTGTGGATGTTGAGCTGCTAACTAAAGTACTGTCAGCTTTTTAAATGACTTCCCTCCATATTGGCTCTGAGTTCAAATTTGTGTAAGTTAATCTCTCTCATTCACGGTGCTAAACTGGAGAGCGGACAGTGTCCAGTGTGAGTGTAGGGCTCTGGATCAGAACAGACACCCCCGCGGAGCCGTGGGCGGAGCGGGGGCCTGTGGCCCAAGGCCGGCCTCCGTCCCCAGAGGGAAGCGGGGCAGGAGAGCCGGGAGCTGGGCCGGGTTCCTCTTCCCTTCTGCGCCTTCTGCCGCAGGAGGCCTGCTTCTGACCGTGTTGCTGTCATCGCAGACGTGCCTTCTGCCGCGTCATTGACAAGACGGCCGTGTAGGGACTTTCTGAAGGAGCACACCTGCTTTGGTAGTGGGTGGTGTTGGAATCCAGCCTTTCTAATCCACGCATCGTAGTGTTTCTTCTTCTTTCTTCGTAGCGCTGATGGCCAGTGTCGAAGACCTGATCATTAAGACTATCATCTCTGCCGAACTAGCTATCGCTACAGCCTGCAAAACCTTCGTTCCCCATCGCAGCAGTTGTTTTGGTAAGGAGACTCAAGAAGCGATAAGCGCTTGTGAGAAGGGGCTTGGGAAGTTGGGATGGAATCCTGGGGTAGAGAGGGTTAGTGATTCCGCAGGATACAGGGGTAAGGTATGTGGTCGGGTTTTCTTTCTTTCTGAGCTCACGTGACAGTTCTACGAAGAAGCCAGCGGTGAGCTTAGCTGGAGGTCCCCTGAGCACTGACTAGCTTTCTGTGTGGGAAGCAGGGATTGGAACTAAAGCATGGGTCTCTTTGTCAGAATGCAATCAGAAAAAGTCTGCCACGGACTGTACAGGAATCCAGCTCCAACAAATATATTCCAGAGCTCCTTGGCAGCCAGACTGGGAACTGGTCCAAGAAGCTCTGGCTGGTACCAGTATGTGCTTTCTTCCATTTTCCGATGACTCCTCCTTTTTGTTTTAGTCTTCTCTCGAGTGGGTTCCCCGCTCTCCCCTTTCCTTCTTTATTTTCTCCCTCTCTCTCCCCCCTCCCCCATCTCTGCCACCCCTACCTCGCTGATGGTGCAGACAGAGGAGGAATAAGACAGTCCACAGTTACCGGGTCAGGAAGCCCGTTGCCTGCTGCCCACTGGCTGGGACTACAGCGTTTGCTATTCTGTGCGGATGTGAACTCGGTAGCGTTGCCGGCAAAGTCACGTAGGCTTTGGGCAGAGGGTAGGCTTTGCTGTGAAACACACACCAGGGTCATTGATGGGAGGATAAGAGAGTAATGCAGTAGTAAGACAGGCTGTCTTCCAGGCTGTCCGGCTTGCCCAGGAGGCAGGGTAACAGAGAAGCAAAGAACGCGGGGTTTAGAGCCTGACGCACTGAGCCTGAGGCCTATTTGCACGCCCTGCTAGCGTTCTGACTTCCAGCACACCGCTCTGTGCTGTGTCCTCAACTATAAAATGGAGCAATGGCGGCACCTGCATCCTAAGAGTACCAGCAAGGTCAAGTGGGACGATGCGTGCAGAGCGCCTGGCACATGTTCAGCCCTTAATTTGTACTCAGTAAATTGTTTTTGGCTAGTTTTGTAATTAGACATTATGATTCTTGGTCTCTTTAATGGCTTATCATAACAATGTGTACTTTAGGGGCACCAAACAAAGGGAAGTGTTGAGACTGAACCGGGACCTGAAGTTGTATAGAGAAAGAAGAGGTTGTGATACCTTTTCAAAAAGCAGATATGTTCAGGTCTTCTAAAGCCCTTAAAGGGGTCCTTAGCTTCAGTCATAACAGAAGCTTATGTAACTTCAAGCACCTGACCCTAGCTGGCTTTTCTAGAATTCTGTTTCCCCTTTGATACCTTACAGCATCACTGTAGCACTGACCTGCGTGCCTGTGCGCCTCTGTTTCAAGCTCTGCTCTCCGCTAGGAGATTCTCCTGCCTGCCTGCCTGCCTGCCTTGCATACTCTAAGACTCAGCTTGACATCGCCTGTTCCAGGAATCCTTGTCTAGTAAAGTGCCCTGCTGTGTCTCCTCTCCCGTGCTGTTCCGTACTTGCTCCGTTATATTCCTTTCCTATCTTTTTGTGGCGTTTTGTTCGCACACGTCCCTCCCTGGTAGTCTCTGAGCTTAGCTTTGTGAATGCTTAGTAGTCACCGTCTCCCCAGCCCCTCTCGCTCTGTTTCTGCCAAACCAAACCTTTCACCACCTCCCTGGACCTCCAGGTCCCTTCCTCACCCTTTGCCTTTGCACCTGCTTCATCCTGCGTCTGAAATACTTTTCTCACGCTAGTTTACCTAGCAGATTATGGCATCTTTCAAGATGAAGTCGAGTGTCACGTCTTTGGGGAGGTTTTGCCTGAGTCCTCCAGTCAGAGTGGGCCTCTTCCTGCCCAGCATTCTGGCCACGGTCTGCAGCGGCCCCTGCGTGGTGGCCGGTACCCATTTATGTGTCTGTTCCTCCAGCGGACTGGAAGCTCCTTGACTCTGCCTCTCCCAAAACACAGCGGCATTTTTGGTTCTTAGAGGATGTTTAAGGGATATTTGTTGAGTGACCGATTGATACTTGTTTTAATTGTCTTTTGGTGGCCTGACAGGAGGCTTCACAAAAAACCCCGACTTGGTAGGGACCTAGAGCTCTCGGAATTGCTGTAAACTGTTTGAGGAGAGGGCGTGGGGAATATAACTCCAACTTCAAAAACCTTACTAGATTAAAAAAAATAAAAGTTTCTTTCCACATCTACTTGGCTCTCACGTGAGGATTAGTTTCTTGGTGTAAAAATCTTTATTCTAGAAACCATCACAAGCTTTTCCGAACGTGCCCTTTTCTATTTTGTGTTATTGCTTGATTGCCTTTTGAAAGCTTAAGAATTTCTTAACCTTAACGGCACTCACAATTCTGATGTGAAATGAGCAGTGACTTTCTCTGATTCAGTGACATAGCCCCTGGGTCCCTGTCATCGGCCGTGGGACTCCTTCCCCCCACCCACCCCCTGCTTGTGTTCCGTTTTAATAAACCGAGTGCATCTGGAGTTTTTTAAGTTGTTGACTGTCTTCTTGGCTTTTGTGGTTCTGGTCCCACTTCCTGTCAGCCCTGGGACTTCGTGTGCTTCATTAACCTCCCCCCACCAGATAGGGCTGTGTAAACGTGTGTATATTTGTGCGACTCTCGTGGTCTCCCACTGATTCATAACCTTCCCGGGGGGTTAAGTTACAAGGAATATGCTGGGGTTTTTTCTTGTCTCTTTCACGTGTTTTAGAGTAAACAGGAATTGAGGGCTTCCCAGAAGAATTCGGCTTGAACAGAGCATTGGTGCTTTTAGGGGAAGCCAGTAGTCCGGCGACGGGGGTCGCTCTGTCCTTTTGGTTGCTGTTTCTGCCCTTCCACAGTGCGGGGCCTGGCCAGGCGCGTTCCGCTGCTGTCTCGGTGTTTCTGTCCTGCCACTCCCCTCTCACCCCACCCTCTGTGATGTCCAGCAGTGGTTCCAGGTACCTCCAGTCTTCCTGTTCATTAGTTTATCGATGCATTGAACTTTTTTTTTTTTTGGTTTCAGTTTCTGCTGTATGCAAGGCATAGATTATAAGAGTTTGTTCCTCTCAAACCAGATTTTACATTGGGTGATGTATACATATACCTGCATTGTATCATTAGCATCTAAATGTAGGCTTAGGGACCATCACAGACTACCCAAAACTTAGCCGTGGAATGTGTTTTTTTCATAGATTTGTACATCTGGCAAGGACTCAGAGTAATTAGTCTGTACAAAGAGATCGAGGTCCTGAGAACTTGAGACTCTTCAGGTTCTAGAGCTAGTGAGCGAGAGGACTCAGACGAAAGAGGCTCAGCTTGGAGAAAAGGGGTCAGAAGATGGGTTTTGGCATTTAAGCCATCTTGATCCTAGGACTCTTGATTTATAGAACTTTTGATGCCTCTCCCAATAAGACAGACTTTTGACAATGTAATCTTTCCTGCCTTCAAGATCATGAAAACGGCTCTGACCCGTGTGGCTCAGTGGGTTGGGCACCATCCCGCAAAGCAAAGGGTTGCCGATTAGATGCCTGCTCAGGGCACATGCCTAGGTTTCAGGTTCAGTAACTGGCCCCCCACCCCACTTTGGGGCACTTACAAGAGGCAACTGATCAGTGTTTCTCTCCCTCTCTTTCTCCCTCCCTTCCCCTCTCTCTAAAAATAAAATAAATAAAGTCTGAAAAAAAGAGAGATTGTGAAAATGTTGTACCATGTGAAATAACATGCTTAAACAGCAACCCTTGAAATATGCTTAGGCAATTGGCACTGTGAGCTCACTGGCCACGGGACTAGCCTTTGTGACCAGCTGGACAAAAACAGCCGAACCAACAGGATGTTAACTGTTTTTTAAAGAAGCTGCTGCTGACAGTGGGTTTGGGTGTGTGTGTGAAGATGGCTGGAGTGACAGGCCTTGGCCTCTCCAGCCTGGGAGCATGCGAACCAGCTGCCATGCCACGTGCAGAACTGATGAGACCGGCTTTGTTCGCGTCAGACCCAGTGACCTCTTTGCTCTGGACAAACCGTGCTCCGTGTACCTCTCTCTGTTGAACGAATGCCGGTTTGGCCTTCCATTGCTGCTGTTCCAGACCACGTCACAGAGTGAGCGGACATTCTGGAAGGGAGAATGTCCATCAGTCTTTGTGAGAGGGATGAAAGCGGGCAGTGTACACCCCCATGGGTATAAACTACCTGTATGTCGCCCACTTTGTTAGAGGAATGAATTGTAAAAACAAAACATGTCAACAGTGTGAAAAAATAGAGTCCTCAAAGAGTTCACTTTTCCAGACAGCCTTCTTTTCTGGTTCATCCCATGCTCCTTTTTATTTTTTATTTTATATATATATAT
>PVKM010043236.1:0-12571 GCA_004027735.1 Carollia perspicillata
GCGGCGGCGGACGCGGCGCCAGCAGCCCCAATTCCCGGCATAGCGGAGGCCGCCTTGCTCCCGGCTCGCTCAGCGGGCAGAGGAGAGCGGAGCGGGCGCTGGGCTGCGGCTCAGGGAGCGGATGCGCGCCCCGGACAGAAGCGCTTTCCCAGTGAGTAACTTTGGCCCGTTTAGCTCCGCTCGCTCCCGCCCGGTCCCCCGCAGCCGCCTCAGGTGCGGGCGTCAGTGGGGTGTGGGGCAGCGCTGCGCCCGGGAGGCTGCCGAAGGGGCGCCACGGCAATCCTCTGAGGCTGTCCTCCTCGCTGGTCCCGGCTGCGGGCGGACGCGGACCAGGTGTGGGGCTGGCTGCCCTGGTCCGGGGATGGAAGAGACCGGCTGCCTTGCTCCCAGCGTCTGCCGTCCCGCAGGCGCCGAGGAGAGGCAGGCGGCCCCCCACTGGTTACCATTTGATTCTGGCGACGGTGTTGCTGATCTATGAGTCGTTTGCTTTTTTAGGGAGGGGAGAGGTGGGACCGAGTTCTTCTTTCCTGCGTGTATGTGGTCATGAGTGAGAGTGGTACTAGGTGCCTTACATCGGGTCTTGTTCCCCTGGAAGGGAATGGGGAGAGACCATACCCTCCAACCCAGCCTGTTGCCTATAAATCTCACCTTACCCTTTAGACTAGAGAGGGTGGGAGAGAGGTTCGACATCTTCGACGGGGGCAGAGGGAAATATAAAAATAAGTACACTGATTTGGAAGCAGTCTCAAACAAAGCACCATTTAGGAAATACATCGCTCGCTTTGCAAAGCTTTATGCCATGTTTCAGGCGAAGGACTTTTGACTTATATGTAGTGTTTCTTCTGACATTTAAGTTTACACCTAAGACTATGAAGTTTGTATTGGCCAGGAGCTACTGTACACTCATGCACGGGCTGGGCTTAACTGTATTAGATGTTTCTGTTTAAATCACAGAACCAGAAACTAAGTCGAGTGAAAAGCAATGATGAACTCCAGTATATGGGAACTACCTGCACTTAAAAAAAATTCCCATTCTTGCAGCAGTAGTACTTATTTGTAAATTGGCCTTTGTCTCAAGGCAGATAATTTTTTTCTTGGCATGTACCGTGATGCAGCACTAGTGAACTTGGACCTCAGTCCTTTAATTTTATTTATTTTGATAGATTTGATTCATATCTCCATACCCCTTTTGAAAATGGACTTTGATCTAATGTCCTTTTTGGTCTGTCAAAGCTTTGTTAGGCAATGAATAACAAAGTTTTGCCTTTTTAGTTTGTCCAAGTCACACATGTGAGTTTTTCCCTAGGGGTAAAATGTAGGCCAAATCAGAACCAAAGTAGAAAAACACTACTTTTAATTTGACCCACTTGTGTGTTAACATTCCTAATTCTGTATCTTGTTTCTATCCTTTCCTCATCAAGTTAGGTATTTTTCATTGTTTATTCATTCAGCAAATGGTAGAGTGCCTGCTGCATGCCAGACATTGATGGCAGGAGTCAGCTTTTGCCTAAGTTGTTATAGTCTCATTTGGAAGCTGATCCATAACTTCTATTCCACTCGCTCTCTGAAAGTAATTTGAGCCAAGTGCTGTGGGAACTTAAGAGAGGGAGCATTTCTGCCTGGAGTTTGGTAGAGAAGGCCTCACGTAGGCACTGACTGTTCAGATTGGGGTGGGGTTTTGCCAGGTGCATTCGGAGTAGAGGGACTAACAAGTAGGGTGTTGCACTGAGATCTGCATATATTTACTCTGGATATTTACACAGTGTCTGGGGTTGGAGTAGTTGGAGGCTGGCGTATCACTCATTTCAGAGCACTTAGCACTTTATCTTGTTTATAGTAGGCACTTAAATATTTAAGTCACTTCTGTTGAAGTAACTTGAACAAAAACATGAAGGATTTTGTCTACCAAATTAGGACAATTGGACTTTATTTTAAACAGGAGAATGTCATGATGACATCTGTGTTCCAGAAAAGTATCTACAGCAGTCTGGAGGATGGTGGCATCCAGGTGGGAGGTGGGGAGACTAAAGTAGGCACTGTTTGCTATAGGTGGTGTGTGTTCAAGGATTTTCATTGCACGATGCCTGGGTTTGAATCTGGCCCTCTCACTCCCTGCGTAACCTCTTTTTTCCTTAGGTTCTTCATTTCAGAGGGTTTGGGGGATGAAACTTGGAAAAACATGTATAGGTAGAAGAACACTTGGCACATGGTAAGGACCTGGTAGATGCAAGTTGTTATCCTGTGTGAAGGCAGTAGAAGTACAAATGATGTGGCATTTAGGAGGTATAATTGGTTGGGCTAGATAAGTTACTTGATATGATTGGAGGTATTGGAGTGTACTGGTTAAGCTTTCTGTAGAATCAGAACAGGGGTTAAATTCTATCACTTACCCTTAGAATTACTGTCCTGACTGAGATTTCATTTCCTAATGTTTAGGAAGTAAGCATAGTGCCTGTCTAGTAGAGTTTGAGGATCAAGTGAAATTATGCATGTAATGCTTTTGGCAGAGTACCTAGCACATGACGAGTGCTCAATAAATATTAGTTGTTCCTTTAATGATGACATTAGTGAGCTAATGGAATGTTAGAAGATATGAAAAGGAGTAGTTAAAAACAGTTGATGGTAGGAGCCAGGAAGGGAAGATAAACTAGCTTTGGACCAACCCAGTAAGATGCTAATGGATGATTGAGATTTCTGTGATGAGGTTGTTGGATAGATATGTACAACAGGAGCTAGGAAAGAATGGAAAGGAAAAAAAAATAGTTCACCTGAAGCTAGGTGAACTGTTAAGTAGTTCACGAGCATTTGCAGATGTGGTAAATTTTATTGGAGGTTTTAGGGTAAGAGGAGGCAGAGGCGAGGTTTATGTTATAGCAGTGCCAGGAGTGTTGATGTTGAATATTAGGCATCTCTATCTTTAAATGCATATTTGCCACCATCACAGGGAACTCCAGGCTCATATAATCTCTTTGGTTCTGTGCCTTTCTGCCTCTCCTCCTTCTCTCCTTTTTGATTGCCCCTCCCCTTCCAGATCAGTTTTTAAATTTTATTGTGTGGAGCCATTTATGGTAACTTTTCCCTGCATATGGGGCAAAAGTTCACTCCAGCCCCATCTTTCTGTATTGAAATCCAACAAGGTTTCTGAAAGAATCAAAGGTCTTATTTCATAGGTTCCACTCTACTTAGGAAGCAGTGTTGATTGAAAAGAAGAAGTGTGTGTGTGTGTGTAAGATATATGTGTATATATATGTTTACATGTACAACTATATGTGTATGTAGTGGGGTGGTAGGGAGGAACAGACTTGTGTAGGGACATTGCTTCCTGCAGAGTAGAACCGACAATACCTGCATCGTAACTTTGTCCTCTCATGGGTATTAGCAATACACCAGAGTAGATTCTCTGAAGTCTTGATAAGAAAAGCTGAAAAGAAAGGAGCAGAAGTATTGTGGCAGAGAGGCTTAAGCATACTTCACACCTTTATCTTTCCAGGCTCAAGATTTAGGACTATTATTTATGACAATTAAAATCCATCAGTAGAGAAATTATATGGTGGAAAATGATTTTTTGCTCAAAATTGGACTGGGTAAGAGATATGAGAAATAGAAACAAATGCAGAACATAGGTAACAGACAAGTGAAAGTATAACTATATACACTACATATACCAGTGTAATATGTAGTATACATATGTGCTTATATATAAGTATACTGTAAACAGGGGTGTCCACTTGAAAACATAGCCACTGTCATATGTAAAACAAATGGAGTTTTTTTTTTTAGATTTATTTTTTATTTTTTAAGTATTTTTTATAGACTATGCTATTACAGTTTCCCAATTTTTCCCCCTTTAACCCCCTCCTCCCTATCCCCCTCAACCCTCCAGCATTTCCCTTCCCTTAGTTCATGTCCATGGGTTGTACATATAAGTTCTTCGAGTCTTCTGTTTCCTGTACCATTTTTACCTCTCCCTGTCTATTTTATGCCTACTAATTATGCTGCTTCTTCTTCCCTGTACCTTTCCCTCACTATTCCTCTCTTCCCCCTCCCCACCAAAATCCCTCCATGTGATGTCCATTTCTCTGATTCTCTTCCTGTTCTAGTTGTTTGCTTAGTTTTTGTTTTTGTTGTTTGTCTTTTAGGTTCATTTGTTGATAGTCATGAGTTTGTTGTCATTTTACTGTTCATAGCTTTTGATCCTCTTTTTCTTAGATAGGTCCCTTTAACATTTCATATAGTAATGGCTTGGTAATGATAAACTCCTTTAACTTGACCTTATCTGGGAAACACTTGATCTGCCCTTCCATTCTAAATGAATGCTTTGCTGGATAGAATAATCTTGGATGTAGGTCTTTGCCTTTCAGGACTTCAGATACTTCTTTCCAGCCCCTTCCTGCCTGCAAGGTCTCTTTTGAGAAGTCAGCTGATAGCCTTATGGGAATTCCTTTGAAAGTAACTCTCTCCTGCCCTGGCTGGTGTAGCTCAGTGGATTGAGCATGGACCTGTGAAGCAAAGGATCATCTGTTCGATTCCCAGTCAGGGCACACACAGGCCAGGTCCCCAGTAGGGGACACATGAGAGGCAACCACACATTGATGTTTCTCTCCCACTTTTTCTCCTTCCCTTCCCCTCTAAACAAACAAACAAACAAACAAACAAACAAACAAATAATAAACTGGGGGGGGGGAAGCCCTGGCTGGTGTAGCTCAGTGAATTGAGTGCAGGCCTACAAACCAAAGGATCATGGTTCGATTCCCAGCTAGGACACATGCCTGGGTTGCAGGCCAGTTCCCAGCAGGGGATGTACAAGGGGCAGCCATACATTGATATTTCTCTCCCTCTCTCCTCCCTTCCCCTCTACAAATAAATAAATAAATAAATAAATAAAATATTTTTAAAAATTCTCTCCTTTCCTTTTGCTTGTTTTAGGATTCTTTCTTTATATTTAAATTTGGGTAACTTAATATGTGCTTCCGTGTGTTCCTTTTGGGTCCAACTTCTTTGGGACTCTCTGGGGCTTCTTGGACTTCCTGGAAGTCTGTTTTCTTTGCCAGATTGGGGAAGTTATCCTTCATTATTTTTGCAAATAAGTGTTCAGTTTCTTGCTGTTGTTCTTCTCCTTCTGGCACCCCTACAATGTGGATATTGGAACATTTCAGGTTGTCCCAGGGGTTTCTAAGACACTCTTCACTTGTTTCTTCATTTTGTTCCTGTTGGATGTTTATTTTTTTCCTTTTGTTCCAAATTGTTGCTTTGCGTCCTGGTTTCCTTCCTGTCACTGTTGGTTCCCTGAATATTTTACTTTATTTCACTTTGGGTATCCTTCATTGGATTTTTCATTTTTTCAACCAAGCTTAGTCAGTTCCGTGAGCATTTTGATTACTGAGGCTTTAAACTCCCCATCAGATAGGTTGGCAATCTCCTCATCGCTTGGTTCTCTTTCTGAGGTTTTGCTCTGTTCTTTCATTTGGGCCATATTTCTTTGTTTTGGCACCACCTGGTAAGTTGTATGGGGTGGGGCCTTAGGTATTAATGGGGCAGGGCAACCCTTTTTGCTGCACTGGGGCACTGCCTGTGGGGGAGGGGCCAGAGAGGGGACAGTGTAGCTCAGCTCTAGCACACTTTCCAATGGACTTTCATGTGAGACTGGGAGTTTCTCCCGCCGGCAACTGCCATAGTCCACAGTCAGCTCTGAGTCTCAGTTTACCCTTAAGTCAGCCTCGCCTGCACAGCCCGCCTTGGGCAGCCAGCCTTGCCAGCCTGCTCCGCCATCCTACCTTGGTTTTACTGCGCCAGCCCACATGGTCTGCCACCTTACCGGTCTGTTTGGGCTGGTTAACTGTTTCTTTAATTCCTTGATTGTTGGAGTTCCATGCAGTTTGATTTTCTGGCACTTTTGGTTGTTTATTGATTTTAGATTGACTGTTTTCCTCCTTTTGGTTCTGCGAGGAAGGAAAGGGTTTCTACCTACACCTGCATGTTAGCCCGAAGCAGAATATTTTTTTCTTTATTAAAAGCACAATCTTAAAGTTCTTTTAAATAACTAATTGCCTAAAGTATGTAATAGGGGCCACTGTAAAGAATGTTTATAACCAATTTGTGAGGACCTATATCTTATGTAAAACAAGGTATGCTTGGCTATAACAAAGTTTTCAAAGGCTCTGTTGGCCATTACTTTGTTTATAGATAAAAGTAAAGTCAGTCTAGGAAGTATTGAGATTTAGTCATCAGTCTGAAAAATTAATCCTTTATCAAAATTCTTAATACTGTTCCATTAAAGTGCATAAATAATTATTGAACAAATCAGTTGGAGTCCTTCACATATATCTTACTTATTTCATTTTTTTATTGTGACCATGGCCACTTTTCTTCCACACAATTTTAATGTTTGAGCTTTGATTTCCAATGTAATTATATTCAAGAAATACCTAAGCAACCACGATGTCATCCGCACTGGGCTGTGGAACACAAAAGATTGTCTTTGCCCTTGTGGAACTTAAAATCTTAAAAGACATTCAGTCAAAGAGTTCAGCATTTGCAATAGGGTGGCTGATACAGTTGACTTTTAGTACCTTAGCTCCTCAACTCTAGTGACTTTCACTTCTACTATATTTTAACATTCCCTCAAATTTCCACAATAGAAATATTTAATTATATCTCCTATTATATATCTTGTTCTCTGACCACAGCCTCCTATCCTTCCATATCTCTCATACCCACTCTTTATATTACAGCAGTCTTCCACATGACAGAGACATTTTGCCAATCCTTTGTTCCATTCCACCTCCTGTTACCTGTCCTGTTAATGTTACATATTAACATCTAATGACCTTGAGGTCTTTCCTGTCCAGTTTGGAAGGCATTCTGTTAAGCACTTTCACTGGCACCTTTGCTTGTTTTGAACTTGTGTTTGTGCTGTGCCTGCCAGAAAACTTCTCTGGTTAACTCTGCTTTTTTCCCTGAATTGCTTTGGTAGCACCATTAAAAGGCTGGACCCTCAGTGCAAGCAATTCTCTCTCAGACAACCCTTCCTCCATTCCCCTCAGTCAACTAGTGCTCTGGCACTGAGCTAAGAATGATGGAGCATCCTCATAGAGCTTATAATCTAGAGGAGATGGATGCTTATCAAATATTAGTACAGATTATGGTTACAAAATATGGTAAGTGCTTTGAAGAAATAGTATGGGGCCATGTCGTCCAGTACGACTCACTAGCCCATGTGGCTGCTGAAATGTGGCTTGTCCCAACTGCGATGTGCCATAAGTCAAAAATACACATGAGATTTTGAAGGAGTGATATCCCCCAAAGGTAAAACACTCAATATGTTTATATATGAAATGATAATATATTAGGTTAAATAAAATATTAAAACTCATTCAGTAGTTTTATTTTTAAAATATGGCTACTAGAACATTTAAAATGACTTGTGGCTCACATTCTATTTCTGTTGGACAGTGCTGGCATAGGGTGCTGTCTGGGGAGCAGGGTGTCACTGAAGCCTTCCCTGAGAGGGTTGTCTTTGAACAGATACATCTGGCTGAGTAGGTGTTGAACGGGCAGGCCCTCCTCAGGGGAAGCAGTCAGAGGTGGATGGCGCTTCAGGGGAGGGTGAGAAACTGGTGAGAGAGCTGGGAGTGATTGGCCAGGGATGAGGTTGAGAGGTAGACACGGCCAGATCATATGGACCTTCTTGGCTCCAATAAGGATGTTGTTCTTCATCACTCATGTATTATTCCAAACTTTCATTATTTACAGACCCTTTATCCAACCCTCACTTCTACAGTCTGCAGATAATCTGGTCACTTCATGATGATCTGGTTTGATGTTTCGGATTGCTGTCCCTCCACTCCTCAACTTTATCAGCCTCAGATCTGCTGAAGGCTAACTTTTCCACATGTGCCCTTGATCTGATCCTTCAAAGTCTCTTGGGCTTTGGGAGGAAAGGCTTTATTAATTAACTCCCTTCTGTATTTAATCCCTTTCTCCCTGCTGGCTTTTTCACACCAGCCTATAAATACGCTCCAGTCTCAAACCTTATACAACAAAGCTCCATTAACCCCACATTCCTCTCAAGTTACTGTTCTTGAAGCGTAACAAACTATTTTATTTAAAGCAATGTATTCAAAATGTATTAACATGTAGACAGTATAAAATTATTAATAAGATATTTGTTGTCTTCATATTAAGTATTTGAAATCTGTTTATGTTTTATAATTACAGCATATCTCAATACAGATGCTAAATTTTCAGTGGATAAAGTAAAAGGAATGTTATCAAAATAGTTTCACAGAAAAGTATTTTACATGCTTCAGTTTTTTTGTTGTGGTGGTGGTAAAAAAACATGTAACAAAATGTACCGTCTTAACCATTTTTAAGTGTATTGCTCAATAGTGTTAAATGTATTCACATCGTTGTGCAACAAATCTTCACAATGTTTTCATCTTGCAAAACTCTGTACCCATTAAACACAACTCCTCATTTCCCCTCCACTTACCCCTGCTAATTGCCCTTCCATTTTTTGTTTCTGTGGATTCAATTACTTTAGACATATAAGTGAAATCATACAGTATTTGTCTTTTTTTTTTATGTCTGGCTTATTTCATTTAGTATGATGGTCTCAAGGTTTATCCATGTTTGTGGCAGGATTTTTCCTTTTCAAGGCTGAATAAAGTTCCATTGTATTTATACATTGGAACAGACATTTTGTTTGTCCATTTGCCCCTCCATGAACATTTGGGTTGCTTTCACCTTGTGGCTGTTGTGAATAGTGCTGCTATGAACATGGGTGTGGAAATTTCTTTGAGACCCTGCTTTAAATTCTTTCCATTATATATCAGGAAGTGGGATTATTGTATCACATGGTAGTTCTTTCTTTAATTTCTTGAGAACCTCTCTACTGTTGTCCACAGCAGCTACACTGTTTTACAGTCTAATTAACAGTGTATAAGGGTTCCAATTTCTCTACATCCTTATAAAACCTTGTAATTTTCTTTTGTTGTTTTTCTTTACAGCAGCCATCTTAATAGGTATGAGTTGATATAATTTAATTTGCATGTGCATTTAATTTGCATAGTTTTAATTTGCATTAAGCATCTTCTCCTCATGCTTGCGAGCCATTTGTCTATCATCTTTTGAGAATGTCTACTTAAGTTGTTGGCCTGTTTTGAAATTGGGTTATTTGATTTTTGCTCTTGATTTGTAGGAGTTCTTTATATATTCTAGGTATGAATCCCTTATCAGATTTGTTATTTACAAATATTTTTCCCATTCTGTAGGTTCCCTTTGCACTTTGTTGATTGTGTCCTTGGGTGTGAAGTTTAAGTTTGGTATAGTCCAGTTGTCTATTTTTGCTTTGGTACCTGTGCTTTTAGTGTAATATCTTTGCTAAATCCAATGTCATAAAGCTTTCCCTCATTTTTTCTTCTAGGGGTTTTGTAGTTTCATGTTTTATGTTGAGGTCTTTAATCCATTTTGGGCCAGTTTTTTAATATGGTGTAAAGGAGGGGAACAAAGTGTATATTTTTTAAGGTTTATTTTTTATTCTCATTCAAGAGAGAGGGGAATGGAGATGGAGAGAAGGAAACATTGATGTGAGGGAGAAACATCGACCAGTTGCCTCCTGCATGCACCCTGGCCAGGGATCGAACCTACAACTTAGGCATGTGCCTTAACAGAATCAAACCAGCAACCTTCTGGTGTATGACACCAACACTCTAACCAAATGAGCCACACCAGCAAGGGCAAACAAAATATTTTGAACATATTTCTGAGACCTTGCTTGTGGAAACAAGACACACAGATCTGAAATATATAGAACAGTTTTAATTTGTAGGGATTGAGGGTAGTGATTTAGGCTAGGAAACAATTCTCAAATGGTGCTGAATAGTATATTCTAGTGTAAATTTCTGTGTCCTTTTTGTTTCTTGTAGTTGTGAAACACCAATATGGAAGCAATCAGTAGTCTAGGGCTAGCTGGAGCTAAAAAGTAAAATGATTGGGGAGAAGCCAGGTATGTGATGTGCATGAGATTGCATCCTCTGCCTCTGCTACTAAATGTGTAATGCACGTGGTCAGTAGTTGCTGGGCATCTCTTTCAAGACCATTCTATCAGGAACATTTAATAAGATTTCCAAAGTATCCATAGCAATTAGAACTCACATGAAATATTTATTAACCTCATTAATTTCTCTTATTTTAGGTTTTATGCTTTCACTATTGATGAGATAATTGATACTTCAGTAGACTATTTTCAGAGTTTGTTAAAAATAGATGTAATTTTTCTGGCTCTCTGACCTATTCTTTTTCCAGGTATATAGAGGGCATTTATCAGCACATTTGAATTTTTCTACTTTTGATGGTATACAATCAATAACATTGAGACACTTTTCAGGATGTATTCTCTGAGTCTGAGTTTTTTTATTGTAGCTATTTACAGAAAGGGCTAAAAAATTTTTAATAAATCCATTTTACAGGATACAGATGATAAAGTCTATATTCTTAAACATCAAGTTGGCTCAAACAAGTCAACTTTCAACTAATGTATATTGTATTAATGTTTTTTCTTATTGAAAGGTTTACATGTTATAAAGTTGCTCAGTATGGTTTTAGTCTAAATGTGACAATGTGACCGAATTTTTGTTATTTATAGGCTCTTCAGAGGCAGTAAATCAAACCTGGCACTGGAAGAAAGCAAAATGGACTATTAAAAGTAGTTCTTCAAATGTTTATTCACAATGCAGTATTCTTTATGTCTTTGTTGTAAAGAATTGTTCTTTTTTGGTTACTTGAACCTTTTGAAAGAAAATTGTTCTGTTATTAAAAAACCAAGAATTATTCTCTATGTCTACTAGGATTTATGGAAGGATGTATTTCTGGAGGACAAAGCTTAATGTTCTTAAAATAATTAAATCTCTAGTTTAAATAATATTTTTCTGTTTGATAATTCTTGGGCAGCGATTAACAGAGCTATTTGATTTTCTTTATTGCATACATTATCAAGTACATGAGGGCATAAGGGTACATAGATTTTTTATAACACTGTTTTTTTTAAATTATGAAAGTAATACATGCTAAATATAGAAAAGTTAGTAAATCCTAAACTATGCAAAGAAAATAAAAATTATAAATAATTCCACAATTATAATTCTTTTAAAATAATATATTTATTCAACAAATATTTGACTCTTCTGTACTGTATATCATTCTGGATATTTGGTATATGAAAGTGACTTACAGAAATTCTTGGTCTCAGAAATTGAGACTAGTGAGATTCCAGTTTCATTACAATTGCTATATTTCAATATAAATATGATATTTAAATGATAGAACTTAAGCATGTAGAGTCTTGCGGCAAAGCAAGAGCTTATTACTGTAAATTATAGGTAAAGAATAGTCTCAAGTGAAAATAAATTTCAACACTTTTGTGATTGTGCAGGTCCTGAGGCAGATAGGTGCATGATTATGTATCTTTTTTTTACCCACTGGATATTTATTGATTGTCTATAATGTACCCTGCACTGTTTCAATGGTGAAAATGAACCAGTGAATTAGACGAGAGGGATCTCTGTTCTTAGGAAGTTTGCATGCTACGCGTCAGGAGGAGCGATAAACAATAAACAGGTAAGCAAATTAATGAAGAGTCTGATGACCAATGCCTGAAAGAAAATAAGATGATATAGGCAGATCTCAAGTGTGTGATTAAATCTGGTGATTAAATCTACAGCTGGTTACCACCAGAGTTCCTTTCAGCCATTTGTCTTCTTCACTAGGGTACCTTTTAATTAATACAGCCAAAAAGAAACACCCACTGGCCTCTTTGTTTCTTGCCCTTTTGTACTCGCTCCTGGAGATTTCTTACTCAGTGGAACAGCTAAATAGCAAAGTAGGTAGGGATCAAGAGAAGTAAGGCATTTGGAAAATCCTTTTGCCTTTTCATGAAGCTGGGAGTTTGTTGAGTTTATATCTGTCAGTATCCCAAAAGTACTTACTGTTTATATGTTCTGAATTAAGAAAAATAAAACCCTATTAGGTATTAGGAGAGGGACCAAGGGAAAACAATTCTATCAATCCTTCTGGAATTTGCAGGGGTTTTGGAAGTTTCTCAAAGCTCTTCAAAAAACCATCTGTCAACTTATAAAGACATCAACTAAGGTGGGGGGAAGGCTGGAGGGCTGAGGGGTGCAGGGTAGGGGGAGGATAAAGGGGAGGAAAAAATTAGGAAAACTGTAATAGCATAATCAATAAAATATACTTTAAAAAAAAGAATTCCTGATTTGTAGCTTAGCTGATTCACCAGGCTTTACAACTGATGTGTAAGACTTGTGCCCTGCTTTCTCTAGTAGATAAGAATTTGGAGTGTAACCCATGACCCATGACTCATCAGCTGATGTTGTGGTACATTTTTAGAAACAAAAAAATGTGATAGCAGATGACCCTTACATAGAAGTAGTGTAAGCAAATATAAGAAACCACAAATTTGTCTGTTTCTGTCCTGATGTTATTACAGCTGTATGTTAAATTGATTGTTGGAAATGTGTTACAACATTGGACATTCCAATGCGTTTGAATAGAATAG
>PVKM010043237.1:0-12569 GCA_004027735.1 Carollia perspicillata
AAGAACATTAATCCCATTCATGAGGACTCTACCCTTATGACTTAAAACTGCCCAAACGCCCCACCTCTTGATGCCACCACATTAAGCATTACGATTCAATATGTGAACTTCGGGGGCAAACACAAACATTTAGACTAAATTACCATCTGTAACTATTCAAAAAACTGAAACTTGCTAAGTAGCTTGAAAATTGGGAAAAGAAGAGAGAAGGGAATAACGGCACAATGCCTCTAGGGAATGTACAATAATACTCACAAAAGGAGGCAAGAGGTAACCCATAATAATAATGCTTGCTAAGTAGTGCTATTCTTCAAAAATAGTATTGGCAAAAATTATCAAAGGAGATAGGCAATGAATGTAGGACAAAATTCTGTCAGAATATATAGTCAAGACATGTGTTAGCCAGGAGAGCTAAGTAAATGTTATATTAGAAAGGGGGCCACAATGGAGATAAAAACATAATCTTTTTGACATACACACTGGTATCTGAAAATATGGATGGGTCTTGAGACTCTTATGTTAAGCAAAATAAGTCAGATGGAAAGAGTCTCCGTTACACGATTTCACTCATATGTGGAATATAAAACTGAAATCAACAAATGAACAAGACAAACAAAAGATTACATGCAGAGACAACAGTACACTGGTTCCCGCAGGAAAAGGGGGATGAGAGGAGATAGAAAAGGTGAAAGGGGAGTCAAATATACGGTGACAAAAGAAGGCTTGACGTTGGGTGGTGAGCAATGCAACGTACAGCAGATGTTGAAACCCGTATAATTTTATTCATCAATGTCACCCCAACAAATTTAATAAAATTTTTAAAAAGCATTTGTACAGTACCTCACCCAAGGGAAAAAAACCCATACCTTTCAATACAACATAAAACACAGCAAATTTATATCTTCTCCAATGCTAGATAACATTTTATTTCTTAAAGAGAGGATCAGAATCAGTAGCTGGCTTGCATTTAAGGGTTATGTAGAACAAAATATATGTATCTTTAGTGAGAAGAAACACAATAGTATCAAGATGTACATGATGTAAGGCACTAGAACATTAAAAATCAGCTAAGAAAAGAGCATATTCTTGAAATCTCATGCTATATTCTGGACATACATAGTCTAAGTGCAATGGAAGCATAATCTAATACTGTATAGATATATTTTTTCATCTGTGTCTCCCCACACCATTCTCTGAAAAGTAGATGTGATAAGGTATACATCAATATTGCAAATATAAAACTCAGAACATGATCAGTATCAAAATAAGTAACAAGGCTTACAAAACTCACACATCTGGACCATGGAAAAACATTGAATTTGCCTACATTTTGCCTCATTTGAAATGAATAAAGAAAAACTAGCAGGGCTCTTTTTAAAAGGGAAGTATTTAGAATTAAGAAAAATGAATTTTATTGTGCATACTCAAAGAAAATGAATACCTCTGAGTAGGAGTTACTTAAGGAATTAGGTTTAGAAAAAGTATGGGAAAAAAAACATCTCACCTCTCTGAATTACTCATAGAAAGCCAAGATGTGAAGATAAACTCAATAAAATTTCTGTGAAGTCAGGAACATTTTTATTCACTGCTATAAACAGAGCACCTAAAATAATTCCATTCCCTTGCTACATACTTGTTTTCGTATTAGACATATGTCATGTGACTTTTCAGATTCAGCCTCACTTGCCTTTTAGGTTCATGGTCTTTAGCTGTACCTCAGCCTATTAACCATTTCATACTATGAAATTCATACAGTTTATGAGGCTCCATTACTCAAGGTCAACCAGCTGCATGCCTAGCACCTCTGTCTCTTAGTACCACTCCCAGATTAGGGTAAAATGTTAACACACAGTTGTGTGTTAAATAAGACGAAGGGTTTCAGACAGCTTCTCGAAGTTATTCTAAAGTTTTAAAAATCTTCATCACTTATACAAAGATTTATTGCCTGCTCATAATACATGTGGATTTCCTCTCTTCTAAGACCCAAAATAGAGCAATGAACTGTATTAAGAAGAAGCCACTCTACTGGCATTATTAAGAAAAGCCATTCTAGAGGGCAAAAAGCAAAGGCAAATCAAAGCGATGATTCTTAAAATATCTGCTAGGATGTGGCATATGTCACTTTCACTTTCGTTCCATAGGCCAAAATAAGTCACATAGCTAAATCTCATGCCAATGTGGAAAGTGTACTCTTGTAAAAGGGAAGGCCCTGGTAAAAGTGGGCCTTTGGGATGAACTGAAGTACAGGAATGAATACATCAGGAGTAAAAAGTGTAGGTATGAGCACTTTAACAATATATAAAACCAGGTTTAAACATCTTTGAATACTGTGATTATGCAAGAAGAGATAAATTTTATAAATTCTGAGACACAAAATGAGAAATAGTTAAAATGTTTGAATGTATATCCTCATTTCCAAAGTATACATAGCAAGGGGTCAAAACCAACTACAGATAAAATTTAGTTTTTAAAAAACAGCATAATGATATCAAACACCTGTTTCTCATTTCTTTCTTTCTTAGTTTCTTTATAGAGATAAAAAGGTAGTGATTTTCATAGAGAAGAAACAGCTGAGATTTAATAATTCTCTCAATTTCACATGTGTGTCATTCCTCCATTATACCGCAAAACTGAAGTTAGTACTATTGAAAGAATATGTTCAACCCAGTCCCTTTAATCTGAAAACTTCTATCTAATCTTCAATCTATAAATATGGATCTTAAAAAAATCTACATTGATTCTCACAAAATTTTAAGGGTATTATTTTTAGAGTGATTTTTCCTCTATCTTTTTTGCACTTTTCTGTACTCTATGTATTTTTTTATAATTCACATGTATCATTATATTAAAATTAGGTATTCATTTTGTTTGTCATCATATAAATGTAAACAAAAATAAAGAATAGCAATACTAATTTTAGAGGAATTAGAACTCAAGACAAAGATTTACACAGACAAATAAGAAGCACAACCACAGTAAAAATGAAAGAACTATGAACACTTTACCTACCAAATCATAATACATCAAAACATGTAGAGCAAAAACTATAAGCGGTAAGACAAAAATCAATCAGAAACTCTACAGGAAAGAAAGATACCATTTAAAATAGTAACAAAAAACATGAACTTGCTAGGAATAAATTTTAACAAGAAATGTCAAAAACCGGTATGAAAACCAACATAAAACATTCTAAGGACATGAAGGTACTGAAACAAATGGAATGGCATGCCATACTCTAAGACATGAAAACCGATATCATAATGATGTCAATTATTTTTAGATTTATGTGTAAATATGATGCTCTAATACACAGGTGGCAAACACAAGGCCCGTGGGCTGAAGCCGGCCCTCCACCTTGTTTTTACCCAGCAGCAGCACCGAGCTCTCACTTAACTGTTCAGGAGTAGTTACATTTACACAGTCCTAAAATTACATTCCGCCCTTTGAAGGCCACCACGAGGCCGATGTAGCCCCCAGTGAAAATAAGTTTGACACCCCTGCAATGAAATCCTCAACAAAAAGTAAGCAAGTTTACTCCTAAGTTTACAGAGAAAAACTAATAAGCATTAAATGTCCAAGAAAGCACTAAAAAAGCAATAGCAGAGAATGTGCCACATATTTTCTTATCCAATAATCTCTAACCTCCTCTCTTGTAGTCTAGCCTACTCTCTAGCCTAAGAGGTCAGCCTCTACAGACTACATTAAAGTGGCTCCTTATCCTTTAGGTTTGACTGACTTTGATTAGTGTGAAGTGCTAGCCTGTGGGAAGAGGGTAAAGGAGAAAGAGGTAAAAGTATTTCTTTCCCTAGCTCCCACGCAGATGAACCACAGATGGCAGAACCTCTGTTCCTCTACAGATAATTCTCCTACAAGTATCCTTACCCCTTCTGGTCTAGGGGTAGTAATGGTTTCCTGTTAATTAATGATAATGTGAACCTCAATATCTATTTGCAGTGAACTGACATCTTTATCATATTGAGTCTTCCAAACCATAAACTTTATATCCCTGTACACATTAAACATTTTATTTCTCTCAATAATGCTTTATAGCTCTCTGCATAAAAGTAAAACACATTTTTAATTATACTTTTCATATTTTCAGTCATATTGTAAATTACATTATTTTTAAGTCCATTTCCTTCCTAACCTTTTGGTGGCAAAAAATGCACTTGAATTTTATATACTGACTTATATCTACCAAAAGTGCTAAGCCCACTTATTAACTTAAACTATGCTTTTATTGTTTTTAATATTCTACAGCTTAAAAATAATTATACCATGAGTGATTAAGCTGACCAGTCTCTCATATATAAAGTTTATACTTTCCCTCACCCCTCTGAAATGAAGATTTTAAATGTGACAAACTGAATTTTTGCTTGGGTAACAGAATCTCATATATACATTAACTATTACCCATGAAAAATTCCTACCCCGATATATTTTGCAATGTGCTACATATATGTACATATGTAAATATGTAATGTGTGTGTACAATATTAAAATTGTGCATCATATATAATATTCATTATAATTATATGTATCAGATATAAGTCCATTCTATACATACTATATACAGTGGTAGCTCAGAAGATAAAACTGTGCTTTGAGATGTATATGATAAATTTTGCACACACATACATGTATACATGTTATATACATGGTGTGTATGTGTTCATGTGTATCTAAATATTTAAATATTTATTATTTATTCTAATGCTATTTTCTGATAAAGGTATTATAAATTATAGTTTAAAATCTTTCAAAATGCTAAAAACACAAGTTTTACAAGTAATCCTACTTTATAAACAGTACTAAAAAATTAATTATTTTGATACAGAATTTTACTTTGCAAACTACAGCTATTTGGAACATAAAAAGTTAAAATGGGTTTTTCATTATAACAGTAATAAATATTATATAATAATGGCTAGGAATTTAAAAAGAAATAATAAATGAATGCATTCTTCTCGTTAAAAACTGAAACAAGGCTTCTCTTGGAGCATGCTTTCGCCAGTGGTGTCCAACCTGCGGCCTGTGGGCTGTTTGCAGCCCACGATGGCTGTGAATGTAGCCCAACACAAAATCATAAATGTACTTAAAACATTATGAGGTTTTTTTGTGATTATGTGTCACAATGTATTTCATGTGTGGCCCAAGATGACTCTTCTTCCAATGTGGTCCAGAGATACCAAAAGGTTGGCTGCCCTTGCTAGTGAATCCTGTGAAATCCCTGGTTCTCCCCAGTCAACTATTCCCAGTTTGATGTATATAATTCCAGATAGTTACAATTCACAAATAGATGTACCCACAGAAGACATATTTTTGTCATTTTGGGGCATTAGTAATGAACATAAATGTTGCCATTAGGAACTAATAACAATTCTATAATATTAAATTAAAAACTGAATATACTTGCCTGACCAGGGTAATATCCATATCCTTCTGAATAAGTTCAGTCTGTTTATTAGTCAACTGTAATGACAGAGCATTATATTTGCTCTGTGAAACTTCAATTTCTTTCCTTGCTTCAATTAAATTGTCTTCAAAGGCCTGAAATTAGAACACATGAAAATCTAATATAATAAATACCAAATAAATAAAATAAAATATCTGTTGTATTTAACTACTTAGTCTAAAAATAACAGTAAAAAATAAGTAGTATTTTAAATTTATATTTTTATTTTCACTTCATTAAAAAAATTTTCAGTACAAGCAACAACTTTATAGCACTCACAGATACTTTTTTCAGAAACTGGAAAAGTATCATGGCTTCCTTGTGTGAAAATTAAAGATTTAAAGCAAATTAACTTGAAATTCTATGTAGAAATTTACTTACTAAAATGAAAATAAAGAAATTTATAGTTCAATAAAAAAGTTAATTCCATTAACAGAAAAATGAGTTTATTTACTTAATCAGAACAAATCACAGATACTTGGTTTTTTACTCTATTTTAAGTGTAGTCACAGAAGAAAAGACATCAAAATAATTTCACAATCTTTGAGATTCATATCATGCTGAGTTCTCCCAACTGTAGTGAAGTTTCACCTATAGTTCTTTAAAGTTGGCCTTTTCCTCCTGATAATTCTCTAAATATGTTTCCATTTAAAAACTGATGTTAGTTTTCAGAAATATTTTCTCAAGAATATATTATAAAATGAATTTATTTTCATAAAGCACTAAGTAAATTTTATATCTAAAAAGAGAGTATGCCCTCATAAAGACTACACAATCATTATTTCCAAAAGTGAGCACCAGGCTTTATGTCAAGCACTAAAAATCTACCCTACCCAAGCTCTCAAACCTCATACATTCACAGTGTAGTAGCAAAAGTAATCTTTTAAAAATAAAAACATTGGCATTCAACCAAGGTAGCACTCTGAGCACTTCTTCAATTTTCATTTATTATAAAAAGAAGAATGACAGATAAATATACAGGTATCCCCAGCTTTTCAGAAGTTCACATTATGCCAAATCACTTCTACAAAAGACCTACATTTGTACCTGTTTTCACTAACTAAAGAAATCCAAAGACAATTTTCACATCTATGAAAAACGCTGTAACCATACTAATGTAGGCCTTTCAGAGAAGTGAAGTGGCCTAACGCAAACTTTCTAAAAGTGGGGACTACTCTTCACTTACATCAGTCCAGCTTATGAAAGGTTTCATAGGAACACTACTTTCAGAGAGATGGGGAAGAAAGAGGGGGAGAAGAAGAAGAACGAGAACAAGAAGAATAAGAAAGCAAGGGATAAAGAGAGCAAGAGATAAGAGGCGCAAGGGGAGGAAAAGAGGGACAAAAGGAAGGAAGGCAGGAAGGAAGGCGGGCAGGCACAAAATAACAAGTGTTGGTTGAGATACAGAAAAAGTGGAACCCTTGTGCATTGTTGGTGGGGTTATAAAGTGGTATAGCCTCCACAAAAAACAGAAGAGAGTATAGGGGATCCCTCAAAACTTTAAAAATAGAACTACCATATACTTCACCAATCCCACTACTGGGTATACATTCAAAAGAATGCAAAGCAAGGTTTTGAAGAGATATTTGCATACCTATATTCCAAATAGCAATATTCACAGTAGCCAAGAGGTAGAATATCAATCCAAATATCAGATGAATAGATAAACAAAATGTGATATATACATACAAAGAAACAGTGCAGCCTTAAAAAGAAAGTAAACCCTATTGTATGCTACAACATGGATAAACCTTGAGGACATTATGATAAATAAAATAAACTGGTCACAAAAGGATAATTACCACATGATTACACTTAGATATTAAAAGTAGTCAAATTAATAGATACACAAAGTAGAATAATAACTACCAAGGTCTAGTGAGAGAACAATAAAGAGAGAGTAATTAATGGTCATAGAATTACAGTTCTTCAAGTCAAAGTAGTTCTACAGATCTCTTTTATAGCAATGTAAATATACATAATACTATCAAACTGTACACTTAAAAATAGTTAAATTGATAAACTGTGTTACATGTTTTTTACCACAATAAAAAGGAAGGAAATTTTGGCTTACATAACAGCATGGGTGTACCTTGAATTCATTACGTGAAGCCAAATAAGCCAGTTACAAAAAATAAAAATACTATGATTCTGTACCCAAACCGTGATGTAAACCTTTTTACACCAGCATGTGCCTACCAACCGTGAGGCACATGCTGGTGTAAAAAGAAAGGCAGTTTTATTCCAGTGCTGCATGATCTGGAAGAATGGCAGACTCCTGTCTACTAGCCCATCTCCTCAGCAAGGCGGTACCCAGAGTTCCTGATCCAATTTAAAATATATTCCTTTGAAGCCCACAGATGGCTGCTAAGCAGTCATCCAGGTTGCTTAGCTTGTTCCCAGCTCCTCTCCATTTCAGGCTCCCTCCTGGAGCCAGCGTGTGCTGCCTGCTCAGCCATGGGCCATGCAGCTGCTAGGGCGGCAAGACTGAGCAAATGCACCAGCAAGTGTATCACCAGGTCAGGGTGGGGAGAGTGAGAGAGAGAGAAAGATAGATAGAGAGAGAGAGAATTCCTCCTGTAGGCCATGGCTCATGTGGATGCTAAGGCCACGTGACCCATAGAGAAAACAGGCCAGTGCATCATGAGTGCAGGTCCCCAGCCACAAGCCATGAACAAGAGAGGTTTCTTTGTTCCCCTGGGACTACAGTAGCTTGGGTGTAAGGCAGACCAGATAACTTTCTTATGCTTCTGGTGGGTCCACCTCCTAACCATTCTCTTCTTTCCCCAGGCTAGACTGATAGACCTCTTTCGTCTGGCATCTCCCACTCTTGCCATTTTAACTTCTATGGCACATTTGTCAGCCTTCGCCTGGTCCCACCTGAAAAGTGGTATCAGAATGGGAAAGAAAGGCTTTTTTCCTCTCTCCAATTATCTTGCTAGGTTTGCATGGGCTCAGTGGAAGATCCTCACCCTGCCACAATCTTGACTGATGGGGGAGATTTCCCTGGCACTAAACTCCATACCCCCGATGCCCTAGTCCCCACATGCAGCAAGTTGTCTGTACACAAAGCCAACCTAAAGAGAGCGACCAAACAAAAGGTTTAAGCAAAGCAACCATGGAAACCCCACATGGCCTCTCAGGCAGTGTCAAGGAAAGCCTCAATGGGAGTGGTAGGGCACCTGTACCAGAGGCAGAGCATCTACATAAGGGACTAAGTGTCCACAAGGCATATGCTCACTTATCTGGGCAGCACGGCCTCATGCCCCACAGAAGTGCAATATGGTGCTGCGCTGTAAAACCCAAAGTCCTCTCCATGACCCTGGATAGCTTGTGAAGACATTCTTTGACCAACTGCATGCCCTTGGTACTCCAACCTCCAACCTCTATCCCCAAAGAGCTGGACTCAGTGCACAAGCAGGTCCCATGCCCATGGTCTACTTCTATCCCCTCAGCAGCTCTTCCCATTCCCCACCCTCAGCCTGCTCCCAACACTGCTACAATCCAGAGCCTCCCTAGAGGGAACTGTTTACTGGTAACAATTCTCCTTATATGAGGTATCTAGAGTAGTCAAACTCATTGAACAGAAAGTAGACTGATGCAGTCAGGGACTATGAAGAGGGGGAAATGGGGAGTTGTTTAATGAGTACAGTTTCACTTTTGGATGATGAGAATTTTCTGAAAATTGGTTATACAGCAATGGTAATATACTTAACACTACTGAACTATGCATTTAAAATGGGTAAGATGATAAGTGTGAGGTTATGTTTATCCTACCAAATTTTTAAATATAATAATAACCCTACAAAGAGACCCAGATATGACTAAATCAGATGTCAAACAATTTGTATCCCAGAACATTGTCAAAAGCAATAGAAAAATCAGTAAGCAATGTTTAGAGACCAACAGTGACAGACATATTAACAGAAAGATCAAGAGAACAGTCAGTGAAGAAGAGCTCTGCTGAAATCATTATGAAGCCCTGGCCAGTGTAGCTCAGTGGACTGAGCACGGGCCTGTAAAGCAAGGGTTGCTGGTTCAATTCCCAGTCAGGGCACAAGCCTGGATTGTGGGCCAGGTCCCCAATAGGGGACACATGAGAGGCAACCACACACATTGATGTTTCTCTTTCACTCTTTCTCCTTCCCTTCTCCTCTCTCTAAAAATAAATAAATAAAATGTTTAAATAAAAATAAATAAATAAAATAAAATAAAATCATTATGAACATGGCATTAATATAGGCTCATCCAAGTGTGTGTTCTCTGAAAAGCAACATTAGAGGCTGTACACTGCAGGGGAAATATACTTTATTAACAAGTTCTGCCAAACCACTAAACAACCAAATGAACACACATCCTCAAACTCTGAGTACAGTGAGAAATCGGTATCCAAACCTGCTACAATATATAATTTTAAATGTGCACTTACAACAAAAAGTTACAACATTCAAGGAAAGAAGACAATGTCACCCACAGGGAGAAAAAAGAAAGCAGGCAAGAGAAACTGCCCATGAGAGGATCCAGATATTAGACTTCATAAAGACATCAAAACAGCCATTATAAATATACTTAAATAGCTTAAAAATCATGCTTTACAAAATATCATAACTTAAAAAATAAAAATAGCATAATGACAAGATTTCATGCAAAAGGAAACACAAATAAAGTGATGTAAATTATTTTAAAACATCCAAATGGAAATTTTGATGCTAAAAATATACAAATAAAAATATATTCATTAGAGGAGCTCAATATTTAATATAAATGACAGGAAGAAGAATAAACTTGAAGGCAAAACAATAAAAAGAACAATAAAAAATCAATAACCTTAGAGAGATATGGAATGCTACAAATGCAACAACATAAGCACAATGGGACTACAAAAAGAAAGGCAACAGCATAAAAAAACAGAAAAATTATTTGAAGAAATAATAGCTAAAAACTACGCAACAATGATGAAAAAGATTATTATACACATGCAAGAAGCTCAATAAACTTCAAGTAGTATGCACACAGTGATCTACAGTCACATCATAGCAAAAATGTTGAAAGTCAAACACAAGGATAAATTATTTGAAACCACAAAAGAGAAATGACTCATTTTTTATAAGACCTCAGTAAGATTAACAACTGACTTTTCTTTAGAAATAATGGAGGCTAGAAAGAGTGAGATAATATATTCAAAATGATCAAAAAAATGTTTGACAGAGACAGAGTCTTATATCCAGTAAAGGTATCATTTAAAAATTAATTAAAATATAATAATAAAAATGAATTCAATGAGTCATATCAACAAAATAGCGAAGTATCCAGTGACAACCACTCTTGTCCTGGAAGAAACATCAAAAAACAAGTATAAACTGTCAAAACCAACGTTAGAAAATCCCCAAAAAGCATTCAAAGGTTTACAGAAACCAAGCAAATGCTGAACCAAGAAAAAAGGCAACTTGAAAATGGGATGAAAGATTCGAAGAGTTTTCACTTGCCACCCACCACCACACCAATCCGTCCCCAGCACATTTGCCATGTTGAAGCCAGGGAATCTTCAAGCACTAGAATTTGAGTGGCAGAAGCCCATGTTCCAGGTAGGGAATTCTGGATGCTATTTGGAAGGAAGAAGAATAGACTCTAATAGAAAATTATTATACATGTCTGTTCTAACTTTTCTGGGGGCTACCTGAAGGAATTATATAAGGAGATTATTTATCTTATGGCTCAAATATACAAGGTAAATGAATAAACCACAGGATCCTGGGGCAAATGATTACTGATCCATATACACAATAAAATACTTTAGGCATGGAGCAAAAACTATGGGAGATTCTTTGAGTAATTAGGACATTAAAAATACCATTACGTGGAGAAGAGTTTAGGAAGTCATATACACACTCAAGGAAAGATGTGTGGTCAGAAAAGACTAGAGAAAATCCAATTTTTCACCTTAGACTGACCTGTGGGCTCCGCAATTTGGATAAATATTGAATAAGGGTCTCAGCACAGAACCTGGGAAAGGAATTTGTTTTGTGTCTGTGTGTATTTCGGAGGGTTTTGTGTTTGCTTGCTTTAGTTCCTGGCACTCAAGGAAATCTATGTCACAACATGACCAGAAAACAGCTAATGGATACAAATTTCCATGATCACATACAACAAAAAATAAAGTATCTGGAAGACAATCTAAACAGACTACCACAGCCTTCAACAATGAAAAAAGTATCAACTCACCTGATTTCCGAAGTTACCACCTTCTATACTCAAATTTCAACAACAAAAAACAAAAGGCATAGAAAAAAATCACAATATTTAAAGAATACATAAATTAACAGAAAGCATCTCTGAGAAACAACAGTATAAACTTTATTTTTAAGTATATTTTATTGATTATGCTCTTACAGTTTTCCCACTTTTTTCTCCCTTTTTTCCCCCCTCCACCCCGTATCCCCCAACCCTCCAGCATTCCCCACCTCAGTTCATGTCCATGGGTTGTACATGTAGGTTCTTTCACATCTCTGTTTCCTGTACCATTCTTCACCTCTCCCTGCATATTTTATGACTACCAATCATGCTTCTTATTCCCTGTTCCTTTTCCCTGCATTCTCCCCTTCCCCTCTCCACTGAAAACCCTCCATGTGATCTCCGTTTCTGTGATTCTGTTCCTGTTCTAGTTTGCTGAGCTTTTGTTTTTTGTCGTTTAGGTTCAGTTGTGAGTTTCTTGTCGTTTTACTGTGAAGATAATTTTTGATCTTCTCCTATTTCTTAGACAAAGCCCTTTAACATTTCATATAATAAGGGCTTGGTATTGATGAACTCCTTTAATTTTATCTTATCTGGGAAGCACTTTATCTGCCCTTCCATTCTAAATGAGAGTTTTGCTGGAGACAGTCATCTTGGATGTAGGTCCTTGCTTTCATGACTTCAAATACTTCTTTCCAGTCCCTTCTTGCCTGCAAGGTTTCTTTTGAGAAATCAGCTGATAGTCTTAAGGGCACTCCTTTATAGGTAACTGTCCCCTTTCCTCTTGCTGCTTTGAAGATTCCCTACTTATCTTTACTATTGCATGACTTAATCATGATGTGTCTTTGTGTGTTCCTCCTTGAGTCCAGCTTCTTTGGAACTC